>CAWUFW010019920.1:95000-168876 GCA_963921515.1 Calotriton arnoldi
GCGCCGCTATGACTTTGACCCCTTGTGATCTCATGAAAAAATGTCTGAATTGTAAATACTTATAATAATATTGACGTGGGAGAGCAAACTTATTTTGTAAACTTTGATAAGTTTTAAACCCATTATTAGCGTGCAAGTGTCCAAGTCTTTTAACCCCAAGCTTGGCCTACCTCTTTGAGATACTATTATCAAAGATCCTGGTAATAGTGGGTTATCCCAAAGGGGAAACCCGTCATAAAATATGGGAAGAGAATATCTGGTGAGAATTTCCTGCCAAATAGTAACCGCTTCCCTAAGTGTCTTAAACCGAACTCGCTTGTAATAGTTCGGATCTTGAATCTGATAGAGAAACCTGCTGCTATCATGGCCCAAAAGGAGCTGGTGGCTAAAATCTTGACCCTCACTTGAAAAAAGACTCTGTAGGCGGCCCATAAAAGAAGCCCAGAAGTATAGCTTAAAATCGGGGAGCTGGAGACCCCCTTGCTTATACGGATATTTTATGAGCTTAATAGCTCGACGTGCTCGCTTATACCCCCATATGAAACTGCTTATTATACCTTCTTGTTTTAAAAGAAGAAGAGTTAGTAACTCTTAGGGGAATTGAGCGGAATAAATATAGAAATTTTGGCAGTATCGTCATCTTTATAATATTGCAGATATCAATTATGCTTATAGGTAATTTATGCCAGCTTCTTAGTTTCCTATTGACATCCTGGAGCAAAACATCATAGTTCAGCCTTAATATATGTTCTAACTGGGATGTAACCCGAATTCCCAAGTAGGTTGCTTCAGAGCATACCTCGGCTATAGGCCTATCTGGTTTAAAGTTTAAAATCACCTGTGTTTTACTGGGATTTAACTTGTACCAGGAAGAAGAACCAACAATTTCTGCCTCGCTCGCAATTATTTCTGAAGAAGCAGCCGAGTCCGTTGTAAAGCTAGCGATATCGTCTGCGTAAGCAGTAACTTTCAGATCATTTATTCCCGACCGTAAAGGTAAAATATTTTCATTAGCAAATAATACCCGTATGAAAGGCTCAATGTAAAGTGCAAACAAAAGTGGGGATAGAGGACACCCCTGACGGGTGCCTCTGTGTATGCGAAAAGATGCAGATTGAGTACCTGTGTAACACAGCTTAGCCTGCGGCATATGATATAAAGCTTGTATCCATGTAAGAAATCGGCCCGTATACCGAATGAGGCAAGAGTTGGCCACAAACCGCTCCAAGCCACGCGGTCAAAGGCCTTTTCTGCGTCTAAGAGTATCATACCTAAGTTGTTACCTAATTGTTTGGCAAAAACAAAAGTCATTATAGATGTGTTAGCATGTACCGTAGTACCCCGATCCTCTCAGCGTGCCCTTCGCTCCTGCCTCCATCCAACTTGCCCTTTCCACTGCCTCTCCATAGCCATGCCCTCTACTCGTGTCTCCTTTGCTTGCCGGCTCTCCCTCAGTCATTCTGCCTTGCCTTCGCGTCCGTAGCAAGCATGTCCTATCCGGTCTCATACAGCTTGTCCTCGTCTCGCCGAGTACCCAGAAATGCCCACTCCCGTTTGCATCATACACTCCCGAATTTGCCCCTCTCCCTGACACCCTTGTTCTCCGCTGCGCCTTTCTGTAACATGCCATTTGCACGCGACTAAACAGAATCGTTTTGACTGAAATGACTCTCCTACACTTCACTCAAACTTCGGCCGGTCTCCGTTCACCCCTCTCTCCATCATGCGCCCTTTCGTCCCCCCGGTGTCTCAGTTGGTGCCCTCTCCCTTCTCTGCGTCTACAGGCAGCACACCATTTCAACTATTCTCTCCCAAACCATACTCTTAGTTCCGGGTTCTCATGGAGGTCTGGGCCTGTGTGCTTTTTTGTCCACTTTCCCTGGCTTTTTAATTGCACGCCTCCCGCCCGCCCCCAAGCACTAGTTGCACCCCCATCCCGGAGCTCTGCTCACCTTCTGCCGGATCTGTCCGGAGGTGGACACCTTGCGGATGAGCTTCTGAGGGGCTCCGGGCTCGGACTCCGGGTCACTGTCCGAGGAATCCTCCGGCGGCAACGCCGCCATCCTGCAGCTGTGTCCGGGGTTGCGTGGCCCGGCAAGGGGCGACGCCTGCCGGGGAGCTGGAACTACTACAGCCCGGTGATCCGAGGCCTGCTTGCGAACTTGCCCCCTCTGCCGGTTGACTGGCGCTATTGCAGACTGACATTCGAGGATTACAGGATGGGGAAGTAGCGGCCTCGTGTGGGGAATATCGCTTACTGCAGCCAGTGACTCCAGTACTATATTCTTATTTTTTTATTAGGTCTTGTCCTGAACCAGCGCTTGCGCTGGTCTCTGGCGAGACCTATAGTAGTGGGGTTTTAAAAGTGCAACCACAGCTTTGTGGGGCATGGCATACAGTGTGCAATTACGCGCACGAGCAAAGGGCCATCTGGCATTCCTCTCGCTCGGCCAAGCGTGCGCGCCTCGCTTCAATGCCCCTCCCTCTCCCCCACCACAGAAACGTCTGCCATGCTTCTGTTGTGACCCTTTTGATGCACGGCATTGGAGGAAAACATGGGCATTTTTTTTTTTTTTTCACGTTGTAAATTTTAACAGACACTTCGAGACTGTTCTTGTTCTTTCCGGGCGGTGAGTTGGTCGATTCAAAGTACAGTGGCACTTCCTCAAGGGCAGGATCTTTTAAAACAGCTTTGTTAGTGTCCAAAATTTCATTAATACTCCAACTTTAAATGCCATTAGTGCTAGTTGAGGAGGTTATAGTCTGCTTCTGCTGGGATGCGGAAGTCTCTGCCCCCCAGGTCCTGCCACCCCGGTGCCGGCACCGCTGCTCCCCTGCAGATTCCCAAAGTCTATCTGCTGATCAGGTGAATTTCCCTTATCTGAGTTGAATTGCTGCCGCAAGCCCCCTTGAATAGTAACCAATGGCTGAGAGTTTGCTGCCTGTGCAGCCATCACAGTCTCAGATTGTTCATTTAATCCACAACTCAGCTGCTCGCCCCCAACAACCGCATTCAGCCGTAGCAGATTGATCACCCCTTCAACAGCCGGCCCTTCCCAAGGGGAGCCAAGGATCTCGCTCTCTTCAACAACGCTTAGAGAATTAAGCTATAAAGAGTCCAAGCTCAGGGTATTTTCAGGGCTCACTGCCGGTAAGGGGGCCGGTAAATTCGCTCGTGTATCCCCATGTGCATTAAAAACTGCCTCTATAAGTGCGTCCACCATCTCCCTTTCCGGCGGCATATTTACCGAACCTCCAGAAGTGATCACCTCGTTAGCTTTACCTGACTGCATTATCTTCAAGATAGGGCGTCCAACTCTGGAAGTAGTCAGGCGAGTTGTGTTGCCCTTTGTAGCAGAGAAATGTGTTTCATCCTCTGTGGCCGCCAGCGCTCCCTGATCGGTTGCTGCTACGGTTGAGTGCGATCCAGCTCGACTTCCCTTCTGAACTGTGGACTTCGGCGGAGCCATTCCGCGTAGTGAGGAACAGCCAGGTGTATGAGCAAGGGAGAACCAACTGAGAGAGGAGCGACGTGAGACGATCAGACCACGCCGGGTGAGACTCCAGACATGCGGTGGCGTTCCTGCGATCAGCACCAGCATCAGGTAAGTCGAAGATGGTAAAGTGCTTCCTTCGTTTCCCTCTTTTTTACCGAAGAAAAAGGAACAGCAGTTTTTGTGTGGAGGGCTCTTTGGTACTTTTCCTTCATTCTCCTAGCCCCTCTGTGCTCCCCAGGCCATGTCGATGCGGCGGTTACTCTGGATGCAGGCTCTCATCAGTGGAGTCAATCCGCCATCTTCCTTTCCCCCAAATAGGTCACAAATTCCAATCCTGGTAAGCTAGCTCAGTCAAATATGCACCTAGTGCAAAGCCCTACTTGTAATGCCCATGATTAATTTAAACTTTAATTATTCTGAGGGCGATACACTAACTACCTTTCCTTTGGGTGCACATAACACTAATTAAATGGCAAGTAATTCTGTTTTTGTTGTGTGCAATGTAAACAAATTGTGCTAATATTGAACGTATATACATACCTACAACACTTTAAAAATAAATAAGCCATTGACTAGTCCTGTTAATTTCCATGCCTAGACCGAAGACCAGATGCAGAATATCATTAACCACTTTCTGCTGTCTCTCATTGTTCTATTCCTGTTTTGATCACTTTTATTGGGAAGTTGTTTGCCTTTTTAGCGAAAGTGTAGGTTTTTGCATTACTATTTGTGTCTTAAAAATGTGTGATTTGAAGACAGTGCATCTGTGCTCCTTTTGCCCTCTCACGCCTCATCCCATCCAAGATACTTAACTATGGAAAACTCAGTTAGCAAAGAGTGTTATTGATCAAGAGTTCAAAAGTCATGTGAAGGGCTGAAGGCCATCTTTTCTTTCACGCTTCTCTCTCCTTGAAGGTCTGGGCAGGTAGAAGACTTACATTTGGTGAGAGCAGAAAATCTGTGGATTTGGATGTAAAAGCCCACCACAATTATATTTTCTGATCTTTTAATTTCTAGTTCTCTTCTTTTACCTGGCGAGTTAGTGGGAATGTTAACTTCAGAGCAGCTTTTGGTAGACCGAGCTTTTGCTGTCATGCAGGAAAAAAATATTTATATTGATTTGAGGACAAGTAAACATACCCGAAAAAGTAGACGAGTTCGGTAACTAGTTGTGTGGTTTCTCTCTCATATCGACTCGTATTACCTTTTTAGGTACCCACACCGCAGTAGCTGGTTTGGATGTTTACAATAGTATTTATACTTCTGTAAACCCCTGTAGTTGAACCCCATCATTTTAGTGATGCAACTACCCTCATCCCTAAAAGGACTAACCTTGGGCGGAGCGGGACTACGCGGAGGTCCACGGAGTTGGGACCCAGCTACGTGGAACTCCGCTCCGCCACCCGCCTCCACCTCCCCCTATTTCTTGCGAGAAATGCCCGTGCGCATGCACAGTTTTCACAATGATCACTCAAGTTTCGAGAGAGAGAGACGGCGAGGAAGAAGAGTAGGGCAGCCCGGGGACGCCACAGTACAGGTAAGTGTTTTTTTGTTTTTTTGTTTTAAGTAATGTCTAATTTTTAATAGGGGGGGTGGAGGCGGGGGCTGGCCAACTCTGCTCCGCTGCGGAGTGTGGGGAGATTTGCCTACTCCACGTTCGGCGGATTAGGCAAATCTCCGCACACTCCGCTGGCGGAGCGGAGTTCTTCGCCCGCGCCTAAAAGGACCTCAGGAAGAAAAAATCTCATGCATTATGTGTATTGAATGCACTTTATACAGGCTGCCTAGACTATACTAGGCAATTGCACATGTACAAGGTTTAGGGTGAAAGAAAAAATAAGGTGCAAGTGAGCAAATATGTATGTGTAATTTGTTATTATTATAATTGCCAAATTTGATTCCTGTTGTCTAAAATAATTCTATATCGTACTGGCGGTCTCCAGTAGGTAGTTACAGTTAGGACCTAGTTTCCATGGAAAAATTGTTTTTGACTTGCCGATATCTTTGGCGCTGTTTGACGAATCTTCACTTTTTTGTAAAAAATAAAGTGTGCCAGTGATTCTAGTTGTGAATGGAAAGTTTTGTGTCGAACCGGCAAGCGGGGGCTGAGAAAAGGGGGGAGGTGTCAAAAAATGTGCGTTTTCCATGTTAATTCCCATAGGCATTTTAGACATGCCTACAGCTCGAACCGCTGAACGGAATTACTCCAAGTTTGGCAACAAAGTAGCTGTTGGTCCAGAAAGCGACCTTTTTGTGAATTGGTGTAAATCCGTTCAGTAGTTTTTGAGATATTGAAAGGAATCCAAATTTGTATATCTAGGGACGCAGATTCTTCGCGACGCCTAGGCGGAGCTTCGCAAACCTACGCGTCAGGAGCAGTGCTGTGATTGGATGGCCGCAACCTGTGTAGAAAGTTGCGGCTGCCATTTTGTCATGGGGGATGAAAATAAGGACTGGAAACTAGAGAATGGGTCAGGGTGGGGGTTTCATGACCCCATTGGTGCAAACTTCTTTTTTTTTTTCCCCACGTGGTTGGAGTCGCAGACCTATTGTGACGCTCAGCGCAGCCCCCCCATGAAGCGTCGCAGCGGAGTCGCGAACCTAGCCGGAAAAAAATATACATTCACACACACACTTGCACACTAATGCTTGCAGTGACAGACCCACTCACTCGCACTCAGTCAGAGACCCACTCAGACACTCACGCACCCCTTGACAGACCCAATCAGACTCTCACGCACCCACTCACAGACCCACTTAAGCACCTACTCAGTTATTCACCCCAGTCACACTCACACACCCACCCACTCACTCACCCACTGAGAGGCTCATTCAGCCTCTCACAGACCCACTCTCACATCCATTCACAGACACTCACACACCCACTCACTCCTATTCACAGACCCACTCACGCACCCATTCATAGACCCACTAAGAGACTCAAACACCCACTCCCACTCTCATGCACCCACTCACCCACTGAGAGGCTCATGCACCCACTCAGACACCTGCACAGCCACTCATGCATCCACTGATGCACCCACTGAGACACTCAAACTCCCACTCACAGACTCATGCACCCATTCACTGACTACTTAGGCACTCATGCATCCAGTTACAAACCCATTCGAGAGTCACACACCTACTCAGAGACCCACTCAGACTCTCACACCCAGTCACAGACCCACTGAGACACCCATGCACCCGCTCACAGACCCACTCAGTGTTATTCACCCCATTCAGATCCAGACACTCGTGGACCCACTCACTCACCCACTGAGCGGCTTATGCAGCCACTCATAGACCCATACAGACACACACCCGTAAGGCCACTCACACACCCATACGGCCACTCACACAAGCACTCTCAAATGTTAAAGGTTATAGTTACGAAATAGAATAGAAAAAAACATTGAAATTCATTGAAAAAAACAAAGGTTACAAGGACATTATAGTTAGGAAGTGGAATTAAAAAAAGCTTAGAAATTCACTGTAAAAAGCCAAAGGTTACAGGGATGTTATAGTTAAACTCAGATTTCACTCGTACAAACCCAGTGAAATTCCGCAGTTATAGTTACCTGAGCTAACTATAACTTACGCCCCCGCAATGCACTGCTTATGGCCTCACATATTACATCACTCATGACGTGGTCAGTGACATCACTGATGACCTCTCAAATGACATCACTGATGACATTATTCAGTGATAGTATTTCACAAATGTTTCTGAGACTTAAAGATATATACTAAGCTACTGTATACGTTTAATTACTGTTCTTCCTGTATTACTAATAAGTGAAAGTAGTTCTAACATTTGTGATCTGAGTGGTTGTGTGAATGTCTGTATCTGTGTATGAGTGGGTGTGAGTGGTTATTTGGGAGAGTGAGTGGCTGTATTGGTGAGTGAGTGGGTGTGTGAGGGATTGTATGGGTGTGTGAGTGGTTGTATCAGTTTGTGAGTGGGTGAGGCAGTGGCTGTGTGGGTGAGTGACTGGGTGAGTCAGTGGCTGTATGGGTGAGTGAGTACGTGTATGAGCGCTTGTATGGGTGAATGACTGCATGTGTGAGTGGCTGCATGGGTGTATGAGTGGGTGTGTGAGTGGCTGAATGGATGGGTGGGTGAGTGAGTAGTTGTATCGGTCTGAATGGGTGTGTGACTGCTTCTGTGGGGATATGAGTGGGTGTATGAAAGGTTGTATGGGGATGTAAGTGGATGTGTGGATGATGTCGTCGGTGATGTCATTTGAGATGTCATCAGTGATGTCACTGATCATGTCATGAGTAAAGTAATATTTGAGGTCATAAGCAGTGTATTGTGGGGGTGTAAGTTAAAGTTAGCTCAGGAACTATAACTGCTGAATTTCATTGGTTTTGTACGAGTGAAATCTGAGCCCAACTAGAACATCCCTCTAACCTATTGTTTTTTTTCAGTGAAATAAATATATATATATATCATTCCATCCTGACAGCGTCAAAACAAACAGGCACCGACTCCGTGAAAAGTTTGGCACAGATGGCGATTTATTCCAAACAAAGGTCAGACGCGTTTCGGCGGCAGGACCGCCTTGTTCACTGCATAAAGAGCTCTGCCATTTTACAACCTATATACATGTTGAGCATTTTCCCATGGTTGCCGTAGCAACCGGAACCAACCATAGACATAAAAGCTAATCTACGGCTGTGTACCATGACAATGCAGAATGATGCAAAAAAAATTATATACACATGTTTATACAAATAACGAAAATACAAATAAATGTAACACACACATTCTAATTTGAGTTTAAATATAGCACTCTGAAGTATCTCATAGTGTGAGAGTGAAAGGTGTGTTCTGTAACTAAATCCCGACCTGCACACATAATTAGATCTTGCTTTGAAATTGCACTTAAAGTCAAGTGCCATGGACATGGAAATGACAAATTGAATTATAATGCACCTCCATTTAATCTGTAATTTCAGTAAAAAGTTTTTATCTCCCATACTGTGATAAATAGAAATAACACTAAAATAAAAGAAATTACATCCCTCACTACTATTGCCAACTGGGGGTGAAAGTAAACATTTCCCAGTACAAAAAATGGCTATGTCTCCCTGAACTTACATGTAAACTCTGACCTATGTCTAAGGCACAGCCTGTGCTGATGCCCATAAACTACCCAAGTGGTGGGAAGGTGGCAGCGGGAGAATAAAAATTACTCATGTGGCTATAATGTGAGGTGGCTGATGGAAAGAGGGAGGTGTGTCAGATAAGTGCTGCCCCAGTGGGCCTGCGTATCTTACAAAAAAGTCCATATGAAATTGCAACAATAAACATAGGTCAAAATATAATAGTGTGTCGGGAATTTAAAGAAGAAAAATACCAAAATAATAATATTAAAAGGAAGAACTTTACGCTAGGAGGAATGGATCTCTATGATATACATAAGCGCGCAGTCTTATTACAGGTGGACACTTAACGCTTCATCAGCATTCATCCCTTGTGGGATTTTGGAGTTGAGGAGAATGATGTATCTCGATTCCAATCTCCTCAATGCCAATTGTCTATTGCCTCCCCTTGGGTTCTTAGGGACATTATCAATGACAAAATAGGAGAGGTCTTGTGCATTTCCTGCATGGCAAGAGTTAATGTGCCTGGCAACTGGATATGATTGGTCATCATTTGTAATGGCCCTCAGGTGCTGCAGGATGCGGACATGAACAGGGTGGATAGTACTTCCTACAGAGTTTATTGCATGTGCATTGAAGGATATACACAGCGAAGTCTGTCTTGCAGTTATAGCTACCACGTATAATATACGGTGTCTGTCTGAAGGGCATAGTTATTGATTTCTTGTTAGTGCCATGTTTACAGGCTTTACACCTACTACACTTAGTGAACCCCTTTGGTGATAGTAGCCAATTTTGAGTTCTAGTTATAGTTGGCGCATTACGCACCAATTCCTGGCGCATAGATTTCGCCCTTCTGAAACTAATTGAGGGGACTTTTGGACACGTAGGGCCCAATACTGGATCACTACGTACGGTGTTCCAGTGTCTGTAAAGTATCTTCCTCAATGTGGTGTGGTATGTATTGAACCCCGTGATTAATCTGGGAGTATCTGTTGCATCTTTCTTTTTCTGACTTCTGGTTTTGTTGTTAAACAGTAAGTTCTCTCTCATTATTTTCTCGCTTCTAACTTTGGCTTTAGCCAGAGTTTCTGATTTGTATCCTCGTCTCTCTAATCTGTTGAAGAGCTCATTAGTTGATTTTTGTAAACCTTCCTCTGTGCTGCAATTACGTCTCATTCTCAAACATTCAGCATACGGGATACCTTCCTTAACACTATTGTGGTGAAAACTGTTTGCGTGCAGTATTGCATTCCCTGCTGTGATCTTTCTGTATGTCCTGGACTGCAGACAGTTGTTATCTATATACATTTCTATGTCCAGGAATTGTATACAGGTTTTGCTGGTGTGACTCGTAAAGGAGAAATTCAAATGGTTGTTATTAAGTTCCTTAGCAAACATTTCTGCACTCTCACTAGTCCCATGCCATAAGATAAATATGTCATCAATATAACGTACATAGAGTGCCACATTTTCAATCATAGCTCTTTTTTGTGTCTTCATGAGTACTTGCTATATATATATATATATATATATATATATATATATATATATATATATATATATATATTATCCGTTTTTTGGGATCTAGTTCACGTCATTAATTTTATAACTTGCAGCCTGTGTGTGTACACATTTACAAAATCGGGCCCCTGCATGTAAATTTGTTATTCCTTCTAATTAAATCCATAGGTTACACCTCAAACTTAACAGCTGCTCAGCAACTAAGTAAATCACTGGGGTGGATTTTTCCCCTGCATGCTTCTTGCATGTAATCTGAATATTAAATGGGTCGGCAAAGGTTCTGCCCAACATAGTTAACCTTTGGCTGGGGTGTTAACTAGGCTTTCAGCTGCCTCAGAAAACAGTAAGAGAAAATCCAACTAACATTTAGTGAAAGTGTAAAGTGATAGAAGACAGCAGTTGCAACTCTTGCTTTTCCTTGTTAGAAATTATGTTGTTAGATGGGAGGGTTTTAGGTACCCACCTCAGATGATAAGCTCTATCCTTGTCAGGGTAAATCCTCATAGTCAATAATGTAACCTGAGCGCAACCCCCCTGATAACTATGGTACAGAGCAGTCAGGCTTAACTTGGAGGCAATGTAGAAAGTATTTATGCTGTACCAAAAGAGTAATAAAATCAAAATGCAAAACAATAAAAACTCCAAAACAAATTGATGCAATTTAATTAACAAAATGACAAAAATCCAATAAGGGCAAATGGAGATGATTTTTAAAAAAGGTTTTTAGCAGCAATAATGCCAAGAAGCACAAAGTGCTAATTGTAGGCAGTTGTCGCGGTAGAACAGGATTGAAGCGCAATATGATGTTGACTGTGACGGTGCATGTGTCGGATATACTAATTAGGTTTGTCCTTGTCAAAGGTTTTGTCTTCTGCTTTTAGGTCTCAATCCATCACAGGAATACACTTCTGAAGCCCCCAGGACCTTAGGGAAGGTACCTAGAGACTCGTGGGGTGGCAGGCAGAGGCCAACAGGACAGTCCAGTCCAGTCCAGGTCCAGTTACCACTGGTCACAGTGCAGTTACAGGAAAAGGCCTCTTGAAGCTTGTTGTCCTTTAACACGAGATCAGCCTTATGACCCTTGGACTCCACTTACTTGTCCTGGGTACAACAGGAAGAGCAGGTCCAGTCTTCAGGCCTCTTCTCCGGCCACAAACAGAAGATCCAATGCCCTTCTGTTCTTCCGCAGGTCCAGAAGTGTTCTGAGTAGATGTCTGTTGGGTTCACTTTTATGCCTAGTGTCAGCCTGTGAGTGGAGGGCAAGCCTTTGTTCACCCCTTAAACCAGTTCTAGTCAGTTTTAATATCCTCACTGAGTTTGGTGCCAGCCTGACTAGAGCGGAGGCAGGCCTAGGTGCGAGCTTCATCTGCCAGTGACAAGGTAGACATCCTTTGAAGTGCAGGCAGGAGCTGGGCACAGCCATGACTCCATCTTGCCAAGGAGGGAGTCCCTTAGCCCTTTATCCACTTTCTGGGAGAAATACACTTTTTACCACTGAAAAGCCATCAAGCATCTGGTGACAGCTGGGCACTGGCAGGGAAGCCTTTTGTTTTTAGACCGGAAAATGGCAACTTTCTAAAAGTGTTATTTCCAAACTAGTGATATAAAATTTGCTTTGACCATTCAGTTGAATTTTGAAATTACTGTTAAAATGAGTCCTTAAACCATCTTTCTATCTACTCCAAAACTAATTTGCCACTAAATAACTGTAATAGTGTGGGGAAAAAAAAGTGTTAGCCTATGAGAGATCCAGCCTTGCCCCCGTGAAAAACAACTATAGCGGTTTTTCACTACCAGGCCATCTAAAACGCAAAATATACCTGCCCTACTTTTTAAATACTTTGTACTGTAACGTAAGGGCATTTAGGGCGTACCTTAGGGGTGTTTTATACGTATTAAAAAGGAAGATATGGTCCTGGTAAAAGGTTTGTTTTGTGAGGTCGAAATGGCATTTTAAAACTGCACACCCAGGCTGTAATAGCAGACCTGGAGACATGTTTTACAGTACTAATGTAGTGGTTGGCACAATGAGTGCTGCAGGTTCACTACTGGAATTTAATTTACAGGCCCTGGGTACATGTGGGTATCGTGTACTACGGACATATAAGTAAATTAAATGTGCCAGTTAGGGGTATGCCAGTCCCAACATGTTTAGAGAGCGAGAGCACAAGCACTTTACCACTGGTTAGCAGAAATAGTGTGCAGAGTCCTGAGGCCAGCAAAAATGGGTTCAGCAACAGGAGGCAAACATCTGGGGTGATCCTGCAGAAGAGGCAAATTTCCAACACTTCCCCATGCTCCTCTCTGTTTGCCCGAGTCCTAGTGCAGTATAGCACAATGAAGGCGACATATTAACAAGCTGCTGTAAAGGTATTCAGTTTTGTCTTCTTTTTATGACCCTTCCTTTCAGCCTCTACTCCCAGGAAATTGGCTAGCCTGCCTTAAGTTGTCGAAATCCTTTTGTGGAATTGTAGGTGCAGAATTTCCAGGCTACTGGACAAAGCCCATCTTCTAATGTCGCCACCAAAAATGCTGCTTTCATGGAAGCAGAGTTACACTTGTAGTTTTTGAAAGGAAGTATGTTGAACTAATTCACTGTAGATGGCACCTCAACACTAAAGTTTATCTGCCATGTTTGTGTCTTTAAAAAATGTAAATGTTGGCTTACCTCTCACATGATTTTTTTACTATTTAATTTCCCCCCTGTAGTTTGGATAGAGAGTTTGTCGAGTATTTGCAGGCAGCACTATGTTTGCCGAAGTCCCCCGAGCAGATCCAGGTGCTGTGTGCAGCCATCCTGAGGGAGATGTCACCCTGTGACCTTGTGAACCTGTCCTGCGATCCTGTGATTGACACCAAGCTCCTGAGCCTAGTGGCATCAGTTTTGCTTGCCAAGGTAATCCGGGAGGAAATGCTAGAAAGGCATGCTAGCTGGTAGTAATTTTGCTTCATTTGCAACGTAATTTTTGCTGGGCGTGGAATCAGAGCAGTAAGTCTTCGTGAATGTGTGTGCCGTCATTCATTGACTGAGTATTGTTTCCTTTTGTTCATATTTTTTTTAAGAGTGTCAAAGATAATGCAGCATTTGCAGTGGGAAACCGTGTGGTGAAGGTCGTGGAAGCCCGACAGCCTGAGGGTCAGAGTCTACGATACTTGCTTCCTGTTCTGTCAAAGGTCACCACTCTGAATTCGGCAAGCGTGAATGAAGGTAACTTGGAATCTAATCAGCCGGGGAGGTAGAGCTTGATCTAAATCTACTCGCTAAATAAACATTTTACATGTTGCATTTCACACAGATTCCCCTGAAATTGTGGTTTAGAAATTAAGTGCTCTTGCATTAAGTGCAGCACCCAGATACCCCTAGGGGGGACAGTGCTGCGCTTTACAAATACTCCAGTAATGAAAATAATGTTCCAGGCATTACTCCATGAAAACAAGGCAAAGTGATTACCAGAGAAGTGACAAACTGGACTGAGAGGGGATGCATTATACTACTTAAGATAGGGCTATGAAAATGTACTTGTTCATTTACAGAATGCCACGACCGTAGTTTGGAAGGGGATGTTGGTCATGCACTATTAAACGTCAGAGCGGGTACGTCAGCGAGTAGAAGCACTAAGTAGGATTTGTATGAAATCTGCCCTTCTGTAGCATTGTAGGTGGAATATCAGTGCTCTCTAACTTCCTGATGTATAGACAAAGGACATCCTGTTATTTCAGGAGGCATTGCCACAACTTGGTGAGCATGGAATTTCTCATTAAACATTCTAGTTCCCTTTTGTTTACTGAATCTTACACATATAAATGGAAAGAAACATTTGTAACTTTCTGTGTATAATTTCTAAAATGAAAAGAGCAAAAATGAGGTCCTCTTTGCAGTGTCTCTCATTGCTACCACTTATGAGTGCCATTTGCCCACCTAAAAAGCTACATGGAGGGATGAGACTCCCAAATGAAGCTTAAATAACTACATGTGTGTACACATTCTATCAGGTTTGTATATGGTTGTATTGAAATTCTACAGCCAGTGAAGTGAGTGTGTGTTTTTGTCAGTTGAATGAATTGAGAAATATACCAGATGCCACTTTATTTTTTCACTGGCCAATAAATAAGTGTGCATAAATATTAGTGAGATGAGAAACCAACAAATGTGGAAAAATACTGATTGAAATGTAAAAAAAAAAATACAATAAAACTGTGAGGCCTTCTTATCATTGCCATTACTATCAAGGGCTTTCTGCCTTTGGATATATACACATCAGTGGGCTTTCCAGTCTCTGGATGGCTTGAACAGAAAGTGGAGCCAGATGCTAGACCAGAGCAATGCTTAGGGTAACGCTGACCGGAATACAGAATATCCGGTTAGGTTGAAGGCAAATGCCATCCACAGAATTAGAAGACTGGTAATTCATATTTGCTAATGAAGTTGTGTTAGACCTCTCCAGCCATTCTGCACAAAAACCTTGCTACCTTCACACTGTTACCTCAATTTAAAACCTCCTCTTTTGCTAATAGGCCACCTGGCTAGCAAAACTATGGATTTGTTTTTGCTCCTGACTCGAGTTCAGAGTGATTTATGGCACAGATCATGCGTCTTATAAACCTGTTTGCATGTAAATGAACAGTCTACATTCTAAAAACTAAATCTCATTCTTGCACTCATACCTTCATCCTCTGCAATCAGTTGGCATGCCTATTATTTGCTGAGCCCTCTCTACTTAAATTCAATGTTCACAGACCTGAAAATGCACTCAATGCTTACTCCTATCTTGATTCGCAAAGCAGTGGATAGCATCCTTGCTGCTACTATTTCAGAGAGTCCGCGCTCTAGCTCCATTGAGAATCATTAGAAATTCTGCTAAACGTTGAAATCATTCAGTGCATGAATGGTCTTGTCAAAGAAATAGATTGCCCATCAAACTCCCCAGAATTGTCCTCTGACCCACCCCCATAATCTCCAACATTGCAAGTCCCCTTCATAATGATTGAGACAGCATAGGCTATGGTCATGCCCTCAAAAGGAAAGCTTCTAAGTCTCTTATGGAGCCATGCTTTGCCGCATGCCTCAAACAAATTGACCCCCCACTTGCTAGAGATACTAATAACCTGATTGACTCCTCCCTCATGCTTTGTTCAGTCACTGACCCTTAAAACATGTAATCATGAATCACCCCTCTTAAGACAAACCTATATGGTGTCCAAAAATATTGCTTAACTACTGATCACTCTCCAATCACCAGATCATTAGAAAAATCGTATAGATGGATGAAACAAGAAAACGATGTGATTCTCTGGAACTAAACTGCCTCCCACCCCCCCCCCACCTGCCCATCACCAGCCGCCTGGTGGACGGAACGTCTCTTAAGGGGCATAGGAACTGCACTTAAGCACATGAACACCCTCTTTCCATGTTTGATGGCAGTAAATCTGCTATCTTACTCCTTGACTCTTCTGCCACCTACAACACTGTGCACCACAAACTTTTATTAGACAGTTTGAACAGCAGGCAGGCATATCAGGACTTGCGCTTCAATGGGTCCATTAATTTTTCTAAAATCATAGCCAGAAAGTCATGATCGGATCTTAGGAATCTTCGACACAGCCAGCCTCTTATTGCATTCCTTAATGAACAGACTGCTTGTGCCGTCTCCAGAATTTTCATGTGCCCCTCAGGCGTAACTCCTCGCACAGCACTAGGTGAATTTCCAAATGTAGGTTTATGATGCAAAAATCACTTCTGATTAAATAATAAGCCAGAGAGTCCAATCAACATTCCTCCCTACCTCAACCACATGTTCCATTGAATGAAGGAGCGCTCCCTTTGCTTGAATGGTGCCAAGCCCTAAATCCTGCTTACTGCAGTCACAGAGCATAATACTGTGCCATTTGCTTAGCCTTCAAGCCCTGGAACCAACCCTACCACCTCACCTATAATGAGCAACCAAGAGTTCCTTTTTTGCTGCCGACCTCTTTCATTCTCCAAGGCACTGGTAAAGTATATTGATTTGGCTCTCCTTTGAGAAATTCTCCCTCTCACCCACGATGATCTGATGTTTTATTTTGTTATGTGAGTGATTCTTGTAGCGTATGAACTGCTACTTTTAAAGAGCATCCTGGTGCATGAGATTTAAGAAGGTCACTGCACAACATTAACTCTAAATCATTGTTAAACAAAAAGCTTGGTTTTGAGAGAGTTTCTTAAAGGAAGGGTTGAAGATATCTCTTTAAGTGCACATAGTAATCCATTCCAGTGTTTTCCTATTATATAGTTAAATGTTCGACCTCTAGAAAGTAATTTCTTAAACTTGAGGATCACCAGATAATGATCGTTGGCTAAGCGAAGAGGGCACTTAAGGGTATATAAAACACAACTTCCTGCACTTACTGTGCTTCTCCATTACCTGATGCCCCTTACACAGGAACTTAACTAGGATCCATTTCCCAAAAGGTAACCAATCAAGTTTGTTTGCATGCAGTTGCATGTGCCCTTCCTCTAAATCTGAATGTCAAACGCATCGCTGGGTTCTGCAGCGTCTGATGTTTTGACCGTTCTGCTCTGGAAATGTCAAGTAGAGGCTGCTACAATAATCTTACCTTGAAAGGATTAAAGCATGTGTAACAATTTTCTACTCTTCTAAAGTCAAAATGGGGAATTTTCTTTAGCAACGTAAGTTGGAAAAATCCCTAAGACTCTGTTTTATTTACCTGAGCCTTGAGAGATAACTTGTCATTGAGATCTACCCTGAGGATGTACACCATTGAGAAACCTCCGTCTTATCTGAGTTGAGTTTTAGTGCATTAGTTTGCTATGACTGAGATTCATTCTTTAAACCGTATTTTGTTAAACCTGTGAGCTCCACCCATCCTCAAAATCAAATGGGTATTATCAGCATGCATTGCAGAATGGAACCAAAAGGAATAGGTCAGTTTGATCAACCTGGTGACATGAATATTTTCAAGAGTGGGACGACCCCAGTGGAACTGCGTGTTCTACCGGAAATATGTCGGACTGGGCTAAGTTAATCCTCACTGTTTTCATGTGCCATTGGACATGAACATTGAGTTAGGTGTCGGAAGGCATTCCCTACTTTATCTCTGAGTGCTTGTTAAGTAGGATACTAGGAAAGATGGTTCTGAAAGCAGCCGAAAGAACTAACAGTATGAGTCTGCAGGACCTCCCTCATCCAAAAACCAACTTCTCATGCACCACTGATATCAAAGGTGACTGGTGCTGCGCATAGTCTGAACTCAAACTGAGTGGCCTCCAAGATCTTATTGGATTGTAAGAATGTGTAGAGAATGCCACTTACATGCTTCTCCAACACCTTAATTGGTGCCGGCAGCAAGGCTACAGATAGAAAATTTACAAGAACAGCTGGATCAGCTGTTTAATCTGGATAGGGGTGATGATTGCATGCCTCCAACTCAACTGAAGCTGATCTTAGAGAGGTATTGCACAGGTCTATTAGAATGGTTCCCATCGATCATGAGCCCTAGTGCAACAACTAAACAGGTTAGGGAAACCTGTGGGGACCCTGATTTCACTGAGTAATAAGAGTCCCCTGCGGAGTGGGAGGTGGCTGGCTCCCAGTAGTGGACTCCGTAAACTCGCTGCCACTCCCTCATCAGTGTTGTTGAATGCGTCTCAGATCTTAAAGATTTTATGATAAAAGAATGCAGTCAAATTATCCCATGTCTTACATATTCTGAATGCTTACATTTAGGCATTCTGTATAAATGAAAGTGTTTGTGATTTTGAACATCTCCTTTGTCGAACTGTTGGATTCTAAGATTTGCCCAGTGAGATGTTCTCTATGTGATGCAGATCTGTATTTTATGTTTGTGGAAGATCCTTTAGAATAACGTGTTTTTTTTTTTTTTAGAAGCATAATCATTGTGCCACATTCTTTCTAGTTGCCTACAGTTTAGTTTCGCTTGATGGTATGCGTCTGAGAATCAACGTGCAGAAAGTCTATTCTATGCAAGTCTAGCTTCCTCAATTGGAACAACTACATCTAACGCTGTTCTAATCAATTTACTCACTGATTTGTTCAACTTCAACATTTGTATCCTTAAAGTCAGACTGCCCTGATATTTCCTGAAGGGCTGCTAACCACAAGTCGGAAGTAATTTTGCTCCAATTCCATTTTGCCATTGTTCTTACTGGCCTGTGGGTCTCTTGTACATCCACATTCCACGGAAATAAAATTAGCCTGTGATTGGACATTGTTAAAATACTATTTTGAGACAATCATATGTTCTCCTTTGTTGAGAATATCAGTTCATGGGCCATGTTTTCAGTTTCTTGCAGAATTCTAAGATGGAGCTGGTGGCTCTGATGTGTAAGCAGAGGTAGTTTCTGACTTTGACGGCTTGGTAGGAAAAGGTGAAGCTCCTTACTCTGACTGAGCCGGTGCAGAGGACATGGGTGAGGAGGAGGAGAAGGCTGCTGGCTGAGTGGAGGTGTCTGGTCAGTGTGTGGAACTGTATGCAACTGTTTAGGTATGCTGTGACTTGGTTGCTTAGTGCTTTGTAGGTGTGTGTGAGGAGTTTGAAGATGGCGTGTTTGTGGATAGGGAGCCATGAGGAGTCCTTGAGGTGTTTGGATATGTGACTGCTGAGAGGTAGTTTGAAAGTGAATCTAGCTGCAACATTCTGTAATACTTCAACTCTCTTGAGGGGTGATGCCCACCTAAAGGGCTTTGCTGTAGTCCAGTCTGCTGGTGTTCTGGGTTTGAGTGACTGATCAATCTTCTGGTATCCAGAAGGAGTCCTCTGAAGACTTGCTTGAGGGTATAGAAGAAGGTGGATGCGACTGTGGTGAATTGGTTTGACATCGAGATCTGATAGTCGATCATTATCCATAGGTTCCTGGCTGCGTTAGACGGGCCTGCTGTAGGTCCTAACTCTGAGGACTACCACGCTGAAGGCCAAATTAGGTGTCTTTTCCAAATACGAGCACTTCCATGTTTTTTGGTGTTGTGTTTTAAGCAGTTGATCTTCATCCAATTCACAACCTCCGATATGCAGCTGATGAAGTTTTGTTGGGTGTTTGAGGTATCCTCTATGAGGGAGAGGATGAGCTGGGTGTTGGCGTCAAAAGAGATGATTCTGAGCCTGTAAGAGGCCATAATGTTGGCAAGAGGAGTCCTGTTGATGTTGAAAAGCGTATGACTAAGCTAATAACAAGTAATTTGATTAATGGTTTATGTTGGTGACACATGGAAACTAAGTTGTCTCTATGCCTTTGAAAACTATTAGATTTTATAATTACTGCAAACACAGTGGTGCTTATTTTATCAACCTGAGAAGGATGAGATTTAAAGTTGTCCATTATGAATTTGAAACCCGTAATATTCAGGGCTCTAATATTCAGGTCTCATTAAGTTGCATTGCATGTTGATTTCATGTACACATTTGTCAAGTACACATTCTTCTGACCTAATTGCAAGCCCAATTATTATTGTTCTCTTTTAGACCAGGCCAATCTTATCAACAAAAAGCTGGTTGATTGGCTGAGGTACGCAAGTGTTCATCAGGGAATGGCTCAGTCATCTGGAGGATTTTTTTTAAGTCCTAGAAATAAACAGGTTGGTGAAAAACATGTTGAACACAAATTTAGCTGTCACCACTTTTAGCTTCTTTTCTATTTAAATAACATTTTAGTGTACAGACAGTACTAAGTTTGCAGTTATAATAGGATTTGTTTCCTTGCACAGCCCAGTCCCATCATGGAAGTGGACGGTGCCATTGCTGCAGACTTCTTCACAGTGCTTTCAGTGGGTCATCATTACACAGATGATCAGTGGCTCAACATGCACAGTTTCTCCATGCTTCGGAAGTGGCTACTGTGCTATGGAAGCGGTGGGATGAGTCGTGTTGAATCAGGTACAGAACTGTTTCTCAATGCTCGACTAGAAGGAGGTAATACCACTTTCTAATTCTCTGGTTCTCTAGATCACTCTAAGTGTATCGAGTACGGCAGTGTAAACTCCACGTTTGTGAAATTGTACTCTTGTGGCCAAAGAGCACAACAAAAGTGTATGGCAAGCCTTGTTCTCTATAGTGTTTGCACTTGTGTTATTCATGTTAATAGCATAAACATAAAATTTGACTTTGCTTGTGTTTCAACAATAATTAGAGGATTTTGTCCATCCTTTATCTCCACTGATAACCTATTTCAGATGACAAATCTGACTTGGAAGGTTCGGTCATGTCCATGGTCTCAGCCACATCCACCTCAAGTCGCCTATTGCCCCCAAAAGAACGACTGCGAGAGAAGGCCTATGAATACTGCCAGAGACTCATTGAGCAGAGTAACAGAAGTGAGTACTTGGAATTCTTTCTCTTTGTAGAGACAGCCACGAATATGGTGCTAACAGGGAAAAAGTATAGGGAACGGTTGTTGACTGTGAATGAAAGAATGTTCTTCAGTTTTTCTATTTATTTTCAGATAAATGGAGTCTAAGGAAGATTTTAAAAAATAACCATTAAAGTGAAGTCGTAAAAAATGTATTTTTAAATGTTTTTTTTTAATAGAGGCCCTCAAGAAGGTGGACACTGATCTGCAGAAAGCTGTAAGTTTTTGTTCCTAATGATTTATATATATATGGTATGGTTGGAGAGGCTCGTGTTGCTGTCTGGTTTACTGTAGTAAACTGATTGAAATACTGTGTTGTCTGTGCAGTGTCTGATTGAGGCGATCACCATCATGGATATAGTGTGCAGACAGGATTCATCCTATGTCTATCGAGCCCTCCCATTTTTGAAGATTGTGCATGGGAGAATCTGCATGGATCCTGCTCAAACCCGGGTGCTGCTACCCCTTGCCCAGTTTTTCCTGACTCATAGTAAGTCTTATGTTGTGTCTTTTGAGTATTCTACAAAACAACTGAAGCTGCCTGGCTAAGAATTGCCATGTTGCATGCCTGTTTCTCTGTGCCAGCACTGTGCATTGATCTGCAGCGGCCTAGAGCGTGCCTCTGCTGGTCAAATTGGAAGGGTTGGGAGGGTTTATGTATTTGTGTTTTAGACATTGGGTAAAACGGGCAGATAGTTGTAAAGTAGCTTTTGAAGTTTTATCAGCAGACTGGATTACTCCTGTTGTCTAGCTTTTTTTTTTTTTTTTTAGTTTTATATAGCGCGAACTCGACCCGAAGGTATCGGAGCGCTTCACATGAGCACCAGTTGAGTTACTGATGGACACATTCATTTTGTTAGGCATGGGGAGATTAAGTGATTTTCCCAGAATCACAGGATGTTGACCGTCCCTGCCGAGTCTCTAACCTGGTTCCCTAGTATTGAGGTTGACCGCTCTAGCCGTTAAACTACTTGTAGGAATGTGCCTTAGGTAGCTCTGAGGACGCTGGTAGTGTAAGAGTAGAAAGGGTGCCTCCATTATATGACCAGATTTCCTGCTGCACCTTGGACTTTGGGAAACCATGACTGGTGAAGAAACTGTGCAAGGCTGAATGCAAATCGATCTTGGTCCTGATCCAATAGGAACAGTCCAGTCTAAACAGCCAGGCCAGGTCCCCTCCAGATGGGAACACCAGCAACCTCAGCCCGTTTTTGACCTACTTATAGCGAAACAGGTTTTGGGTTGCTTGTCTTCCAGTTCAGACAGGACCTGGCTTGGCAGTTCGGGTTGGATGTTTCTTATTGGAGCAGGACCAAGGCTGATTTGCATATGGCTTGGTCTAATCTGAGATGACCTGAAGTGCTAACAAATGATGACTGGGATGTGCCACGAGTAATTGCCAGTGGCTGAGATTAATTCAGGCACTGAATTCATAACTTTTTTGTATTCTTCAAAGTAAACTCCCAGCATCTTGGGTCATTTATTGTGCAGGCTCTGGTGGTATGTGCCCAGTAACCCCATTTGTTACAACTCTACGGTACGACACCAACACAATTGAATTGCTTTCACAGATATTGTTTCCCAAAGGCAACTCTTGTTATGTCATAGATTTGCTTTGGGGTGACTGGGAAGGGGGAAAGTGGCAAGGCCAGTTGCCAGGTGGGGAACTTTAAAATGAATAGAATGTTCTTTGCCGGTGTAAACAAAGTATTTCCTCTGCTACATGGGCAGATTGACAGTACATTGCCAACCACTGAATGACTCCTTAAATATGCATTTTGAGGATAACATGATACCTCTTAACACATTTGTACTGCTTTCATCAACTTTCAGATAAACCTTTGGAAACTCCTATGCAGCATGAGGCACTGGGAGTTTCTAAGGAGGCATGCTTGGGTTTCCCCACAAACGTACTTTTAATTGACTTAAAAAAAAATAATTGCTCTGCGCTCTTCAAATTATGGGTTGGTCACTCTTTTGAGCATACAAATGATGACTTTTTTGTCAGTTGCATAACGCTCCCTAAAGACCACATCTGTAAATTTTATATCTTCACAGGCGAAACTGCAGCAGTTGACTCTGAATCTGTGTACAGAACCTTATTTACAAAGGTCCCAGCTGAGCTCTTTCATCATCCACTTTTAGCCTTCGAGTTTATTCAGTTCTGCAAAGTCAATGCCACATTCTTCACACAGAATGTATGCATCTTTCAGAAGTTCTTCCCAAACCTCTTCAAGGTACAGTATTTGAATTAAAACAATCTTTTTTTGTGCTACTGAGCATAAAAACAAGGAATAGCTTTTCCTGCCAGTGATAGTGCCCCTTACAGTAATGAGCAGTCCATGTTTCACTATTATAATAGAGATTTTCTCCAGTTTGCATAATTCAATAACCAGACACCTAAGCCCTTATGGCACTGTTGTAAGTGTATATGTTTTCCTGCTGTAATAACCTGACACAACTTAATTTTATAAAATTTGCTCAGTCAAGACTTTCAGAAAGACTCGAGGTGTGTTAAAAAAAAGCCCCTTTGTTTCCAAATTTTTAACTCCTAGCTTTTGTTCCTCTGCAACCACACACTCTGCTCAGGCTAGCATGTGGATTCCTGAACTTCACCACCCTTTGAGTCCCAGCCCATGTCAAATCATCTTGTATGCTACCTTCGTCACCAAGGCAGTCTCAATGGCCAATTGCAATTAACACCCATATCCCTATCCTCCTCTACATACATTGCTACCTTACAATGCAAATACTGACTTTGTGCAGGACCCAATATAAGAAACAATACACACCTAGCACATCTAAACATCATTTTGCTAAATGCTGCTATCACAACCATTCAGTCCATACATCAGTCCACCTCAACTATTCAAAACTCACTTGGTGTACAGTACATGTCCCACCTCTCCTACTGACTTTCATCCTCCCAGCTGCCCACTTGTTTTGTTTACATTACATTTTTTTTTAGGAGTCCTAAGATGGCTCCCATCAATTCCTGGTTGATGTGGTGGCAGCCAATGAGATCTCGGCTTGAAATTTGTCAGATCCACGGAGGCTCCTCGTCCCTAAATACAGTGGCGGCTTCTCCGCTAAGGTGGAGGAGCATTGCCCCACTGCTTTTCAGCAGTGTTAAAAAAAAAAAGGAACAATAAAATGATAACATGATGTTATCATTTTAATTCTTCCCTACTGAAGCAGTTTTGCGTGGTTGCTCTCCTCACAGAGGAGCAGGGGGAGGATTGGTGAGCCGTCTTGGCCTGGCCAAACAGTCATGCGCAATTTCTCCACCCAGGTTGTATGACAGCCTGTTCAGAGAACATGCACATGCTCCCACTGCCTGTCTGAGCACCGAACCAGGGCGCTCAGACCAATCACAATGCTGCATTGCAGTGTTGTGATTGGCTTAGGGGAGCCTGTGATTCCTGCTTCCGTTTCAGCTGGGAGAGATGACAGAGGGGAGACACGGTTAGGTAAGTGTATTTTTTTTTCTTTCTTCCTCCTCCACACCACCCGCGATCCATGCCAGCCGCTGCTGCCTAAACATACAAAGTTTTTGAGCATTAATTGCTCGAAAAATACTGAATAGATTTACACCAAGATCTAGCTTTCTGCCTAATTTGGTGTCAAATCTGTTCAGCGTTTTGACTGTAGCTGTACGTTTAAAGTTCCTATAGCCCCTGCTTGTCGCACCGCATAAACATTCCACACCACAAATTATGTTCACCACCAACAACCTGGTACATCAACTCAGATACTCTGCTGGGTCATCTACACCAAGCTGAAATATATTGAAATCTTAACTCACCTTTCAACCCTTAGTAAACACAGCAAACGTTTCACGGTAATTACCAAGCATCAACATCTTCACGCTGTTTACCTCTCCAGGACTCAAAAACACCACTATTCTTTACAAACAATAGAGATAATGTATTCACCACTCAAGAAAATGCCCAAGGCACACCACCTAGAACTGCAGTCACTTCCACACTCCTCACACATCAACCTTTGTTATTCCCTAGTTGAACCTATAATGAAAATGCTCACAATGCATATCAACCAATCCATACCACTGCATATCACAAAGCACCCAACTCTGGTATAAAGTATACGGCTCTCCCACATAAACACATTATACATTCCACCACACAACTGACTCGTCCCATACCACCACTAATTTCTCTTCATCTCACTCTTACAAAAAATAGGTCATACCCCACATTTGCCATTTGGACACAACTGACTCGTTCCATATCACCACTAATTTCTGTTAATCTCATCCTTACCAAAACAGTTTATGCCCCACCTTTGCCATTTGGAAAGCACCAAACAGTCATTGCTACCGTATGCTCTCTGCCGCACACATCCACTGTTTTGTTGCGGTAGACACCCTAAGTGTGATGAGTATGTAAAGATGTGGATCCTGTGCTCACTGTACCATAGGCCTCATCAACGAGGTATAGCTTGAGGCTTAAGTAGGCTGAAACTGGGTTGGGGTTGGTGTTCCCATCTAGAGAGGACCTGGTCAGTAACTTCTGGTTGGACCTCTTTGTGTTGTAGCAGGACCAAGACTCCAGAAAGGGGTAGTGTATGAAAAATTATGGACTTGGTTGCGGCTTGAGTAATTGCCACTGACTGGAATTAATTCAAGCATTCCATTCATAACTTTGTTATCGTTGCAGTAGGCACGCGTCCACCAAAAGTACTCGAACATCCACATCCCACACACCACATACTCCACTCTTACCAGCTTGTAAAAGTTCTGCATAGCCATCCTACAAAAGGCACATTTCAGTGCAGGTGTGCAAGGCACCTCACCAAACAGCCCACTTGCCTTCACCCGCTCTGGTACCTACCAATACAAATCTCTGCCTGAAACAGCCACGCCCCACATTCCAGGTTACACACCAAACTCAATATAAACAATTGTCAGCAAACTGGTAAATATTTCTGCCACAGATAACCCAGTATCTCAGCTCATTCATTTTGCCATTTTACCTATGCAGCCCAAACCAGAATGATGCACACCCCTAACATCAAACATGCCAACAGCGAACCACACCCATAGATCTATGATGTTATGTACCAGAAACTGACAATTCCCCACACACCATTTAAACTGACTCAACAAATCTTCGTAACATTCTCTGTCTCTCCTCAGCACTCCTCTCTCTGACTCTTCCCACTATTCAACCAGCTATGGAACACATTATTTGTCACTGAAGAAATAGAATGCCATCACATGTTATGATGAACAAGTCGATGGAATTGTTTTTGACCAGAAATTAATTTTGAAGTTTATTTAAGGCAGTAGCTTAAGTTATGACCTCAGAACTTATGTGTGAAGGTGATTTGCGATTAGCAAAAAAATTGCCACTTTTTTCTCACTTCTCTAAGGTACATCCTTAGAGGTGGCTATAGGCCTTCCAAACAATTATCTTATTGTTTGTAGCGAGAATATTTATAGGCTAGCTCCCTATCCGAACAATCAATAAGTTAAAACCTACATTTTGGAAGACAATAACTTTTAAAATCTCATTGTTGTGAGAGATGCAAAAAAAAAAAAACCTCACCTGGCAGTTGTTAGCTCTGGATGAGTTTTTTATTTGGAGAATGGTTTTTTATACATGACAAAGTAGGGCTGAAGATTCATATGTCATAGACATCTCTAAGTAAAACTTGACGGTGTATGAGAAACAGCCAATTTATGCAACATCTCTTCAGCTGGCTCCAGACAAATGAGGCATTGGTTAGGCAGCAGAGTGAATCCTCTGATTGAAATGAAAATTGGATAATTTCTTGGGAATGAAGGAATAGAGTGTAACTATATATAAAATCACATCTTGTCTGTCAAAAATGAGATCGATCATTAATTGATAAGTCCTATTGTTTAGCCAGATGTGGGAGAGTAAATTGCAGGCTAGCATAGACTTGAAAGTTGTAGATGCTCATACCAAGCGCATTACCTACACAGGATTGGTAAGTGCATTACCTCTATTGATGTGCTCACTTTGGCAGAAAGATATGTTAACAGACTATAAAGATACCAGTGTCTGCCCCGTAGTAATGGAAAAGCAGTATGCAACTATGTTGGACTATGAATCTCAATGACAGAACTTTTATTGTTTGCCTTTTTATTGTTTACTAGTACTTATTTCCCGTACTGAACATGATGATCAATATCTGTTCCAAGATATTTAGATGCTTTTTAAGAAACTAGGCTCTTGATTTTCCAGGACGACTAGCCAACTCCTTAAGACACCCAAAGGTTAGAAGATCCAAGACCCTACACTGCCATGAACATGTTAAGTTATAAGAGTGAGCAAACTCCCTGAACTTCCTGAGAGTAATGTATATCCATGACATAGAGGAAATCATGATAAACCTTTTCTTCATCCAGTTTATCAAGAGACCCTCACTTAAGAAGTTCAAATCTGGCGGCCTTTGAGGTACAAATGTTTGCGTGGGATTCCCCAAGTTAAAAATGATATTGATATGTAGACTTTGGGATTTGGTTTTCATCCAGAAGCACGATGAAGCCTGCTGAGCAAGTCATGTCCCACATTTATTTTCATTACTTCAAAAAATTGAGGAAACTTTTGTTATATGGCACAGTCCAATAACTGCATTGTGCGCTCAAATAATGAGGTTCTGTTCTTCCCTTCGTCTTCAGGTAGAACATGACTATGGGGATTTCTGAAGATAGATTACTTTCCTTTGGGCTGCAAAATTGGTTTTAGTTCTAAAAGACTGCGGAGCATCGTGGATTCCTGAGTTCAAACCGTGTATTTGCAGTAGGCTACCCAACAAAATCCTGTAGAATATAGTTGCAAAAGTCTGAGGAATATTAAAAAAGGGCAAGTGTGAGTGGGAGAATAATGGGAGAGCTGGTAACAAGGAAGCAATAATCCCCAAATATAAATACATTGAGTATATAGATTTGTATACACTTTTGTCACAGATTCAAGCTCCAAATTGTATTTGAAGTTTATCGTACATTTCAGAGTTCTGTGGCTTTTTATTATCCCAGAACTAATGACTAAATTTGCTCGCCATCTGGTTGTAAAGTTGGCTATCTTGCAGAAAGTAACAACTTGGAATAGTCACAGTACAGTGCTACAATCGAGAGCCAGAAAGTGAAGCACTAAACCTATTTAAGAGTAAATGGCTTTGTACTTGTCGCAAAACAATAAACACACACTGACAGCACCACCTCCAACTTCCCCCTGCCTTCTCCTGCATCTACCACTTGCAACTTAAGTCGCAATTATCTTCTGGTGTTTTTACTACAAAAGCTGATCAGAGTTCAAAACAACACCCCTTTTTTCCAAGCATTTGTTTAGAGCCATCTTTCTTGTCTGCCCTTGGAAGTATTTACATCATCCACTTTTTCAGTACTTTCAGATAGTTTGATGTTTGTGTAGGTCTCTTCGGCCAGTGAAATGCAGACAGGTTTGCGTTTTATCCAGAAAGAAATGGTACGCAAAGTTAGAAGCTGACGACGTATGGGACACGTCTGTTTTAAAGAGCAATGTTAATAAACATCAATTCAGATACAAACATACTGGTTTGGCCGAGTGAGTGTCAAAAAAGAAAAGCCTCTGCTTTTTTCACAGTAAACCTGGTGCATTAAAGGGAAAATATCCATAATTGGCATAATTATGAGAAAGTGATTCTAAAACTATAGACCATTTAAAATCTACATATCCAAAGTAGGATGTGAAATTGTCCAGTAGCATTGACCTGGCGTATCCTTATCAGTTGTCCATTATGAGTTTTCAGGCAACCTGAATGTTTCTAGAACCCAAGATACTTGAAGTTTGGAAGCATTTGGAGCCCAAGCAGAATAAGAGGAAGAACACTGTTTTGTTTCCATCAACAAATGCTGACAAGTTGTCAGCCTTTTACATAGTATGAGACTGAATGGTGTAGATGGTTCTCTTATAGGGGTTTCAGAAATTTGAGTAAAATCACATTCTCAAACCAATTTGAAAGCAGTTGAAGTTGCTGATGACTAGAGGTTGTCCCGTTTCAAAGGTTTTTAAAAATGTGCAGGTTATTCCAGGGTGTAACCTCCTTTTTTCAGTAATTGTAATCTTTACTAAAGAGAGAAATCTTGAATAATGTAAGTAACGGCAGCAGCTTATAATCCATTGTTTTTACTCTCTCCAGTTCCTGGCATGGAATAGCCCACCTCTAGTCTCTGAATTTAAGGAGCTTTTTCCTGCACTAATTTGTCCAGAAACAGCCATTGAAATTCTTCATTTGTTGCTTGATTTACCATGTTTGACTGCTGCCCTCGACATACAGTTACGGTAATGTAATTATTTGTTTGCTTTCCCTTCTGTAAAGAGTTCATAAGCAGAATATTTCATAAACTTTGTGTGCTCTACAGCTCAAGTTGTTTCTAAGTGCTGTTCTGCCCATTGAGGTACCAAAGTGTAAAGAGTTCAAAATAGGTGAGTCATAGGTTTTGAGGGCAAAGTTGAAAGAAACACTCCAACATGACATTTGTCTGGGAAAGTATTCTAGATATGAGAGCATAGTTAGGTTGTACCACCCAGACCCGAGGGTATGTGACATGGGAGCTCTGTCTTGGGACGTTCAGGTTTTAGTTTCCCCAGGCACGTCTTACCCATTGTCCTGGTGAGAATATTGTTCTGACAAACTCTATCTTAGTTGATATCTTTCTACAGCATAGCAACTGTTGTTTCACAGAGAATTTCAATGGTATCCGTCTTTGGCATAGGACAGACAAATAAGAGGAGTAGTCGTCTGTGAGAAGTTGGCCTGGTATATGCTGTTCACTAATTAAAGTGGACACCTTGCACCAGTACAATTCGACTCTTATGGTAGGTAGGTTTAAGACAACCTTTATAGAAAGCTATCCTAGTGGTAGCTGTGGAGAGCAGCCTTCAGGCTAAGTCTTGGAGGAATGTAAAGCAGCTTGTTTTACCACACAATCTCTTGAATCACCAAATGAAAAGACACCACACAGGTGTATATATATCAAATATATATGTATTTATTACTAAACAACTCTCTACTAATCTCTTTATGAGATTAGAAGTCAGGAACATATGCACAAATCAACGTTTCACAATAAATTAAGCACAATATGGCTGGGGCCCTAGGGGCGTACCAGACCATATACTAAGAAATAGACTTAAGAACAACGACTTGCAAAGAGACAAGGCCCAGGGCCTTCAGAAGTGTTGGGGCCTCACGAAACCACCCAAGGCAGGTAAGTAAAGGACCCACGGGGACGCGTGCAGTGCGTGAACACAGGCACGGATCGCCGTAGACTTCAATGGGGCAAGTCGCGGTTAGAAATTAAGAGGTTAAGGGCACTTCGGGAGTAGCTACAAGCAAGTCACTTACAGGGTAAGTAGTTCTAGGGCCAACACCCACAGGAGCACCGTAGTGCTGGAGTTACCTCACCCAGGGAAGCCGGGTGCATAGGTGTCCTTTGGTGTCGGGTCGCGGCGTCGTTTTCAATGGGAGCCAATGAAGACTTGCTGCTTGTGAAGTCCGAAGAAGTGTCCGGTGGAATCCAAGCCTGGATTCGGAAGAAGGAAGACCTGAAAGCAGAGGGGACAATGTTCAAAGTCACTGGGCAGTGACCCGGGGCAAGGAAGATGAATGCCCACCGTCGTCGACAGAATCTGAAAGAGACACGTTAGTGACAGATTCCTTACCTTAGAATATCCCCAGGCGTCAGGCTGGATCCGGAAAGTCTTTGCGTAGCAGTACCCTTGCGCGTCGGTAGGCGGCGTCGTGCGGCTCCGCGTCCGTCGTCGGCGTCGTGATCGCCGGGATGACGTCGCGGGCAGTACTTAGGCGCCGCCCCTGCGGGTCTGACGTCCGTTCTTCTTTTTCCGCGCCAGCAAGCGCAGATCCGGGAAGAGCAGTGCCCTAGTCATTTTTTGACTAACTTTTTGGGTGAATTTTTTCACTGTTTTCTTCAAATCGGCTCCAAGGTGTCGTATGGATGCCCGGCTTTAAACGTTGCGGCGCCTGTGCTCGGATGATGTCCATCACAGACCCGCATCGGGAGTGTCTCTTCTGCCTCGGCCGAGGCCACGACACGGAGTCGTGTTCCGACTGCCGGGCCCTCAACCCGAAAGCTTTGCGAGAGCGGTCTCGAAAGCTCCTCGAGGCCCGGCAGTCGGCCCCGGTCGCGTGAGAGGTCGAGGGGTCGGTCGCGGAGTCCTCACCGGTCGTCGGGATCCAAGTCTTCGTCGTCCGGTAAGTCTAAGCACAAAAAGTCCAAAAAGCATCGTCGCTCTAGGACTTCGCCTCGCCGGTCTCGCGACTCAGCTGAGGCCCCTCCCGGCACCGTCCCCGCGGCCCCGGACATGCCTGTGGAGTCGCCCCCGCAATACCCGTCCTTCCCGGGTTCGGGGGCGGATCCGGCCCAAATACAGGAATTCCTGTCGGCCATGGCCCGCCTCTTCGGGCCTCAAGGTCCCTCCGGTGCGCCTTCGGGCCACGCGGGCCCTGATGGGGTTGCCCCGGCGTCGCCGACGGCTCCGGCCCCGGCGTCGCCCGTGCCTCCAGCCTCGATCCCGGCCCCGGCCTCGATCCCGGCTCCGCAACCCCCATCGACGCCGGTCGACCTGACCACGCCTCCGCCGATGCCGATGTCTCCGGTGCTGTTCTCGACGCCGCCTGGGGCTCAGGGCGTCGTCGTCCCCCAGTTCCTTCCGGCTCCGGACATGGAACCGGACCAACGTCGCTTGACGCCGGTTCCGGCGCCGATGAGACCTTGGGTCCCAAATGTCCCTCCTCCTCCTTATTTTGAACCTGAGGAGGACCAGGAGTACTGGGAGGGGTCTGAGGACCCTCTGGCACAACAGTGTCAGTATGATGAGGACTGGACAGAGGACCTAGGGGATGCCAGTGGTCTAGATACTTCCCCTGACACTGGCATGCTGTCTCCTCCCGTGGCTACGGAGGAGGGAGCCAATTTTGCAACGGTGTTGCGTAGGGCGGCTGGAGCCTTACATCTCCAACTCCCTACTGTGGCGGTCAAGACTAATCTCTTGACAGAGGTGCTTCAGCCGGCAGCCTCCTCTACGGAGACTGTGCTGCCGTTTAACGATGCTCTCACTGACGTTCTTTTGGGCGCCTGGTCCAAGCCCAACACAGGGGCTCCTGTGGATAGGAACGTGTCCCGACGCCATCGCCCAGCTCCGGGCGACCCCTATTTCTCTCTGTCCACCCCACTCCTGAGAGCTTGCTTGTCCAAGCCTCCGCTTCCCAAACCGCCTTCCCTACCGCCCCTCCGGATAGGGAATCCAAACGCCTGGATCAATTTGGGAAGAAGGGTTTTTCTTCCTCCAGTGCTGGCTTGCGGTCCATCAACACCGCTTGTCTTTTGGGCCGATATACCCACTCCTTGTGGGATTCGGTGGCGACTGTTTTGCCCCAGTGTTCTGAGGAGGTCCAGACACTGCTTTCCCGCGCCATTGCGGAAGGAAGAGATGCGGCCAAATACACAATCCGATGTGGCCTTGATACCGCCGACTCGCTGGGCAGGTCTATTGCAACAACGGTGGCGCTGCGTCGCCACGCCTGGCTGAGAACCACTGGTTTTTCAGGGGATGTCCAGAATACTCTCATGGACATGCCCTTTGATGGAGTCGGTCTTTTTGGGTCCAAAGCAGACCATGCGTTGGAGCGCTTTAAGGACTCACGGGCTACTGCCAAGTCCCTGGGCCTTTCTGCTACACGCCCTCCGCTAACTTCTGCTTTTCGCCCCTATCGTGGCCACGGAAGGGGCGCCCAGTCACGTCAGCAGCCCAGCCACCGGCCCGCGCAGCAGGGGTCTTCGCGTGGCCGAGGACGTGGATTCCGCCGTGGCGGTTCGGGCAACCAGCGTGCGGGTCAGGCCACCACCTCCAACCCGTCCGCGGCCTCCAAGCCCTCCTAGTCCCTCCTTTCAGGTGCACAGCACGCCAGTCGGGGGCAGGGTCCGCCATCACCTTCACCACTGGCGTCCCATCACCTTGGACAGGTGGGTCTTGGACATTGTCCGAAGGGGCTACTCCCTCCCCTTCGAGACCACCCCCCCAGCCATGCCACCTCAATTCCACCGCATGTCAGGGGATCACTTGGTGCTTCTACAGAAGGAAGTCACGGCCCTCTTGGCCAAGAGGGCCATCGAGCATGTTCCGACCCCAGAAGTAGGGCGTGGTTGCTACTCCCACTACTTTCTGGTGCCCAAAAAGGACAAGTAGGACATGCGTCCTATCTTGGACCTCCGGAACGTCAATCGCTTCCTCCGGAAGGAGAAGTTCAAGATGCTCACCCTAGCTCAGGTCTTGACTGCCCTAGACCCTGGAGACTGGTTGGTAGCGTTGGACTTGCAGGACGCCTATTTCCACATCCCCGTCCTGCCGGCCCACCGGCGTTACCTTCGGTTCACGGTAGGCCTCGAGCATTTTCAGTTCACCGTGCTCCCCTTTGGCCTTACCAGTGCCCCTCGGGTGTTCACGAAAGTGATGGCGGTGGTCGCAGCTCATCTGCGCCGGGCAGGGGTTTCAGTCTTCCCCTACCTCGACGACTGGCTGCTGAAGGCGGGCTCGTCCCAGGCAGTCGTCTCCCACCTCCAGACTACGGCCGAACTCCTGCACTCGCTGGGGTTCTCCATCAATGTGCCGAAGTCGCATCTGATTCCTTCTCCACAGCTCCTTTTCATCGGAGCAGTTCTGGACACGACGCAGTTTCGGGCCTATCCTCCCGAACGGCGAGTCCGGGATATTCAGGCTATGATTCCGATCTTTCAGCCTTTATCCTGGGTTTCGGTACGGATGACCCTGAGGCTGCTGGGCCTCATGGCCTCCTGCATCCTGCTGGTCAATCATGCCAGATGGCATATGCGGGCTCTGCAGTGGGACCTGAAGTTCCAGTGGGCGCAGCACCAGGGCAACCTGTCCGATCACGTCCAGATCTCGGAGGGGACTGCAAAACAGTTGCAGTGGTGGCTCTCGAACCGGCAATGGGTCATGGGCAGATCCCTCTCCCTTCCCCAGCCAGAGCACACAGTTGTGACGGACGCGTCCCTTCTGGGATGGGGCGGTCACATGGGAGAGGCGGAGATCAGAGGCCTCTGGTCTCCGGCGGAGTCCCGGCTCCATATCAACATTCTGGAGCTCCGAGCGATCCGACTTGCACTGAAGGCATTCCTTCCCTCTGTCAAAGGGAAGGTAGTGCAGGTGTTCACAGACAACACCACCGCCATGTGGTACTGCAACAAACAGGGCGGGGTGGGGTCGTGGACCCTCTGTCAGGAGGCTCTGCGCCTCTGGACTTGGCTGGAACATCAGGACATGTTCCTGATGGTTCAACACCTGGCAGGTTCACTGAACGCCAGGGCGGACGAACTCAGCCGCAGGTGCATGATGGATCACGAATGGCGTCTTCACTCGGAAGTGGCGCAAGGACTCTTTCTACAATGGGGAGAGCCTTGGTTAGATCTATTCGCCACCGAAGAGAACGCGCAATGTCATCAGTTCTGCGCGTTGGAATTTCCAAGGCGGCACCCGCTCGGCGTCGCTTTTCGTCGCGAGTGGAGTTGCGGTCTGTTGTACGCCTTTCCGCCTATACCACTTCTACCCAGAGTGTTGAAGAAGATTCGGCACGACCGGGCCCAAGTCATTCTTGTGGCTCCGGACTGGGCTCGAAGAGTCTGGTATCCCGAGCTACTCAGTATGAGCGTAGATCCCCGATCCGTCTGCCTCTTCGGGAGGATCTTCTGTCGCAGCAGCAGAGGACGGTCCTCCACCCGAACCTGTCCAGTCTACACCTGCTTGCGTGGAGATTGAGCGGCGGCAGTTGATTCCTTTCGACTTGCCTCCCGAAGTTTGTGATGTGATTCTGGCAGCCAGGCGTCCCTCCACTAAGGTGGTATACGCCTGCAGGTGGAACAAATTTGTGGCATGGTGCACAGCAAAGGCTGTGAATCCCCTTTCTGCCCCTCTTTCTGAGGTCCTTCTGTTCCTTCTTTCTCTGGCCCAGCAGGGTTCTGCCCTGGGTACCATCAAGGGTTATCTCTGTGCTATCTCGGCCTTCCTCAGGCTCCCTGATCAGCCCTCCCTTTTCAAGTCCCCTGTTGTTAACAGGTTCTTAAAAGGCATTATTCACCTCTTCCCTCCTGTTCCGTTTGTGATGCCTCAGTGGGACTTGAACTTGGTTCTTACCTTTTTAATGTGCGCTCCCTTTGAGCCTCTACATAACTGTCCTCTTCGTCTTCTGACTCTGAAGACAGCCTTTCTGGTGGCCATCACCTCCGCTCGGCGGGTGAGTGAGCTCCAGGCTCTATCTTGCAAACCTCCCTTTCTGTCTGTTCATCCAGACAAGGTTGTTCTTAGGACGCGTCCGTCCTTCTTGCCAAAGGTGGTTACTGCCTTCCACATTGGGCAGACCATCACTTTGCCTACCTTCTTTCCGCCTCCGCATCCTTCCAGAGAGGAAGAGAGGCTCCATCGTCTGGACCCAAAACGTGCGCTCTCCTTCTATATCGACCGCACAAAACACTTCCAGGTGGATGACCAGCTCTTTGTTGGCTACGTGGGCGCCAAAAAAGGTCGGGCGGTGCACAAACGGACCATCTCCCGCTGGGTTACCTTGTGCATCAAGACCTGCTATTCTTTGGCTAAGAAGGAGCCTCCTGTTGGGCTGCGTGCCCATTCCACCAGGGCAACGGCTGCTACCACGGCCTTGGGCTGCGGTGTTCCGCTGCCGGTTATCTGTCAGGCAGCTACGTGGGCCTCGCTGCACACGTTTACAAAACATTACTGCCTTGACAGTCGGGTCCGGAGGGACGGCTTCTTTGGCCGTTCTGTCCTCCAGGACTTCCTTGTCTGATCTTTGTTCGCAGACCCACCACCGGGGTTGGTATTGCTGGGGTATCTATTCTAAGGTAAGGAATCTGTCACTAACGTGTCTCTTTCAGATGCACAAGTTACTAACTTGTGTAACGATATATCTGTAAGAGACAGTAGTTAGTGACAGATTCCTACCGCCCCACCCATCCTCCCCGTTCTGCGAACTGATTTCTAGGGTTAAGGACATCCCTTCCAGGGCCCTAGTGTTTTTCAGACACCTATGTCAGCTTCTTGCATGGCTCTGCGTTCCTGGCGCGGAAAGTCGTGTACAGAACTGACGTCAGCGCGCAGGGGCGGCGTCTAAGTACTGCCCGCGACGTCATCCCGGCGATCACGACGCCGACGACTGACGCGGAGCCGCAGGACGCCGCCTACCGACGCGCAAGGGTACTGCTACGCAAAAACTTTCCGGATCCAGCCTGACGCCTGGGGATATTCTAAGGTAAGGAATCTGTCACTAACTACTGTCTCTTACAGATATATCGTTACACAAGTTAGTAACTTGTGCTTCAGGTCGTTCACGGGTGTCTTGACTCTTCGGCCACGAGGTCCAGGAGGCGTCGACGACGACCAGGAGCTGGATTCGGCGTGTCCCACGAAGTCTGCAGCTGACTGCGGTGTCGGCAACCCGATTGGAGCCAACAAGCCTTGGTAGCAGCAAGTCTTGTGGAAAGCGTAAAAAGTCAATGGTGCAGACCAGCAAGGTCTGGGAAACTCACCCAGCGAGGGTAAGTCAGGGCAGGCCTGGAGCAACCAGGGGAGCCCTTTTGGTTCTTTAGAAAAGTCTTCTGAGGACCCACAAGCCGGCTGGCAAGGGATCGCGAAGACGCCTCGGGGGGGATTCCTTCAACAGGGGCCCACGGTCACTCGGGACGGGGTAGGCCTCTGATCTTCGGAGGGATTCCTGCTAGAGGCTGGGACCACACGTGGTCCAAAGCACAAGTTCGTAGAACGTCGTGAAGGGGTTGCACTCGACAATAGTGCACGGTACCCAGGGACTGCAGTTCCTCGTCACTCGTGGGGTCCACTGGCCTCAGCTTCGCTGGGGACTCACGTTGGCCTTTGAGAAGTCAGGAAATCCTCGTCTTGGGCTGCAGGGACCTCGGGCTCCGGCGGGAGCGGCGTAGTTTGCGACCGTCGTTGTAGTTTTTGGTGCCTGCCAAGCAGGGGAGTCACTCCTTGACTCCAATTGAGATTCTTCAGTCTTCCAGAGGTAGTGGAACGTCGAAGGTCCAGGATTCTTCTTCAGAGCGTCGTCCAGGGGTATCTAGTTTGCAATGCACAGGTTCCACCTCTTATACTAAAAGAAAGGGAGGGACTAGCTCTATGACCCCACCTATGGGAGGGTCAGGGGAGTGGGTGGCTACACCCACTTCCCTTTGTCCAGTTTCGCGCAAGAGCAGGGGCAGGTAGCCCCTGAGCTGGTTTGAACTGGCATATGCACAGAGGAGCCTTCTGCTCCCCCAGTGCAGGACTTCAAAGCACTCTAAGAGTGCACCCACCCAGCCCCAATACACTAAACCCTGTCTGGAAGGTGGTCACACCCTCCTGTGACAGGATACCTATTGTTGGGCTTCCTCCATTGCGAGTTTCGGTCATCAGCAGGAGGGCAGCACAGTGTCTGTGACTGGTGGCATCCATTTTGTGATGCCAGGGCTCTTCAGGATTCTACCGCGTTTCCACAGTAGGTACATGTCTATCCCTCTAGAAGGGTGGAATGCTACCCCCGCCGCCAGAACTGGCGGGGGGGGGGTAGTATTCCAAGATGTTTGACACCAAACACGACATGTTTCCGTGCAGCCATCCCAAAGTTGGCATTTAACGCGAGGTTATAATGCGCTTAAGAGTATATGGTCAGGCTGCACTACAAACAGCATCAGAGAAGGGTCTCCGAATGCTGCAGAGGGGCTCTGCTCATGCAGGGGCACCCTCTCACATAGGAACCAAGCACTCTGCCTTCAGGATGGATAAGGCCTGCCATAGGAGTGACTTATAGGTTTATATGTGTGTATCTATGTAGTGATATAGGTAGCCTATATCACAGTAAGGGGTGCATGCACCACCTTACCTAGGCTGCAGTAGCAGGCCTGTGGTGTCAGATTTAGTCTGCTTCCCAGGGGTGGCATAATACATGCTTCAGCCCCTGGTAGGCCTGTGAAGTACCTATGCCCTTGGCACCTAAGGTACCATATACTAGGGACTCATAAGGTACCACAGTATCCAATCACTAGTGCACCTAGAGTGCACTCCAAGTCGTTTAGAGAGAACAGAGAGGCTGGGGCCCTGATTGGCAGGGTCCCAGCCTGACTATAGCCAGAAACCAGTGTAAACATCAGAAAAAAAGTGGGGGCAACATAAGAGGCAGATCCTACTCTCCTACATCGTCGGATAAGGCAAAGGTTTCAAGGTGGCTAGCCAAGGACTTGAAGCAGACTAAGTCACCAGAACAAGAAGCAGGCAGGCAAAAGCAAGAAAAATACACTTCTATGTGTATTGAAAGTGGTAAATTTGGGAATGACCTACATTAAAGCATGTACAGTGAAGCATCCCAGTGATATCATCTAGGTCCTTTTGACTGTACTGCAGGTCTGTAGTGTCAAGCTGTAGCAGTAGATAAGCCTAACCTTATTGTCATATTTTCATTTTGTGTGTGTTGATGCACTGAATTTAAGCAGGCTTTTGTTAGAAAACGAGCTAGTCTGCTATCGAGGCCGATGCACTCACACACAGGTAACTGCACCTACAGTGATCATGTAAACGAGCAACCAGATATATTTTAATGTAAGATTAAAAAATATATTTATTGTACCCTTGCCTACACATCACCCTTGGTATGTCTCTAAGCAGGGTAGCCATTTACTTCTGATTGTGCATTAAAGACTTTCATTCTTTTATATCTTTGCATCTTTCCATTAGTCATTGTTCACAACACACATTTCTCTTTGTCATTATTTATTGAACAAAAACATTCCTCCCAAGCAATAAGACTGGTGAACTCAAACAGAAAGTGTTTATTTTGAGTGGCTGCTGAAGGTGTTACACATTAACCAAATCAGAAGGTGGTCTTACCTATTTCAGCCAAGGTTACTGAATGTTGGCTAATATTTTATTTTAATAAATGACAGCGTCATTTGTGTGCTATTTGTCATATGAGGTTAGATGTACCTATTGTTAAGACGTGGTGCGGGCTACGTGATATCAGGTATGTCTTGGTATGCTAAACCATTGAATCTTGAGGGTGTGCTTTACGTGTCACATAACATTGTGTCTGAACCTACATAGTACATCCATGGTCAATTGCAGGTGGTTAATTGCATCTTTCAGGCTTCCTAAGTACTCTGTGTATACTTCGGAGGAGACTATAGATTGAGGTCAAATGAGCAACATTAATTTTTAATCTAAGGTCATTCTATAATCATAATGTCCTCGTAAAAGCAAGACGATTGTATTGCACAAATATCATACCTCTTTTAGTCCTATTACTTCAAGTTGGCATGATCAGCAGTTTTGTGTGCCTTTTACACATTCTTTTATGTACGTTGGCAGTGCAAGGCTTATTTGAGGCATGCATCTAAAGGCTTAATCAAAAGGTGACTAGTCTGACACTACCAGCCTCGCATGGATTATGGCCTTGTTTTGCAGAGCTCTTTAAAAAGGATGCTTTGAAAGTGACTGAGTTAAATGTTATTTAAATTAGCTCTGGAACTTTTAAATGTTTTCCAGTTTGTTTCTATTGAGAATTCTGTGTTAAAATTTCTAGGTCTTCTCCTACAACTGAAAAGGCCATGGGAACCTCCTCCTTGCCCCCCGCCAATTCCATGGAAGCGTTTGGTCACCCATTTTACAAAAGCCTGTTTCGGTACCTGCTGCGTTGTGAAGCCTGGAATGCAGATGTCATTGACGGGTAATAGAGCTATCCAATTTTGGCTTTCTACGACAAGATATTGACCTTGCAAGCTGTGCTGTGATAATCCTAGTGGTAATCTTTACTTATGTACATTTTATAAGCAGCGCTTCATTGATTATAAAAATATAATTGAGAGTAGATAAGCATGTTGAAGCCTGATTTAGATCTTGGTGGCCGGTTTACTTAGTCACAACGGCATGGATTTCCTGTCCACCGAAATATAAATGCCATTATATCCTATAGGATTTATATTTCGACAGACCGGATATCCGTCACTGTTGTGATGGAGAAACCTGTCCACCAAGGTCTAAATCAAGCCATTAGTCTTTCTGTTTGTGGGCTTTGGACGGGATGAAGAGCAGGGTGTTTGAGCTTCTGAGTGTTATTTTTTATTGTCCTGCCCTTCTGAGCTTAGAGGCGAGGTAGGCTCGTTTTCCAGTGTGCACGGCTTTGTGGGGTAAGGCACGCTGTTTTTAAGCTGAAGCTGCAGCGGGCTTCAATCGGGATCCATTTGAGTTCTTTCAGGGCTGGGAGATGTGGTCAACTGGAGGTCACATTGCTACAGTTTCCAAGGGTCTGTTGTCAGAGTGAACCTACCCAATACTGCGGATGAAGTTTATGCATCAACAGTTCAGAATAAGCTGGCTTAAATGTTTCCTAGGCATATGCTGTCATGACTGAAGGGCAGTAAAAGAGATGAGCACTTGCACATTTTTCAAGACCTAAAATGGCTGTTTTTTTAAGGCTTTTACCATCTCCTTTCATTTCGAGATTCCTTAGCATCAAAGGTTAAACTACTGCCCCTTGAATAAGTGCAGATGGATTTAGCTTGCCAGATAATTTTATTCTGGTTCACACAGTACATTATGGTTTCTTAAATAATCAAGCGACAAACCAAAAAGCATTGTTTGCTTTCTACACATAACATCTAGTCCTCGAAAATGGCAAGCTGCCAATCTGCTTTAGCAAAGGATGGATTGTGATACTGACGCTGTAGCACAATGTGTAGTCCTAAATGCCCCCATAATTGTGGGCGGTGTTGAAAATCTTATCCATCATAAAATTATAACAGTTCGCTAACTTCCTCTTCGAAATGTAGGCAAAGCGAAGACTTAAAGCATATTTTTTTAATGTGTCGTAGCTGAATGTAAATCCATAGCAAGTGAAGGGGATTTTCTGAAACCATTGAATCTCCACTGTTTAGAAATAGCAATCCCAGGACCTTATTTAATTTCACAAATAAATCTTACTGTCTCCAAAACAAGTAAGATGAAATAAGATGAGACTAATAGGATGAGGGTGCCTTTTCTCAAATTTTCACTGAAGTAGGAGCTCTGGTTTAAAAGCTGAGAAGTTTTATTTACAAATGCTTCATGTACCTTTTTTTTTTTTTTTAGGCCATGTGTGCTATACACTGCTGCCCTTTAATACTGCAAAGGTTGCATAAGAACAGCAGTGCACATTTTTCAGAAGACCTCCGAGAACCTTTCTGTTTTAATGGAGTAAAAGTGTTCTCTTTGAACTGCAGTATGGTGACATATGGCCCTCTACCTTAGAGATCTGGGATAGAATCCAAAGGTTTCTGTTATAAAGAGGTTGGAGATCAGTTACTTTCTAGTCTTTGCTCTTTGTAGCACATACTAAAACTAGTAGAACATGGTTCAGAGTCTGAAACGATGTGAAATGCCTCTGTGCCTCCTAGTATACCTCAATCCCTGTTAACTGCTTTATCTGAATGAAATTGGCAGCAGTCTCCTTCTGAAGAAGGGTACAGCTGGTCTCTGCATTGACTTGTACAGTAACCATCTGTTCACCCTACTCCATCCTAACTCTGTCTCTTGTCTTTTCTCCTGACACTGTTATGGTGCCCTGCTTCCAGTATCTGTCTGAGGCAACCTTGAGCGTAGGCACTGACCAGACATTGGTGAGCACATACTGGTTGGACCATAAGGGCATTCCATCTGCTAGTATGCCTTGTTGGCTGTCACTCTGTCCAAAGTGTTTGTATATATCTGTATTAAAACAATATACCAAAGCCCCGAAAATAGAACACACAAGTTATGTTTTTTCTTAAGTGATTGTGACAGACGTTTTTTTGGCTCAAAGTTTTCTGTCTTTTTGGCACCGCTTTCTTGAATGTCCTATTGATTTTTTTCTTTCTTGTTGTCAGACTTGGTTTGCTGCATCAATTTCTAGCAGACATGTCCGAATGCCCTCGAGTCGTGCAGTGTATGCAGATTGTCCCCATCTTGCTGCAGCTTTTTCTCAAGGAAGTAGTAAAGGTAAGAATCCCTGCCTTGGAAACTATTTTTGGCTCGCCTTTCTCTTTGAAAATGTTACATGCCTGTTTCTGTCTTGTGCCATGAGCCGTCTGAGGAAAAAGTCCATTCCCACAACCTTGCTTTGGAGAAAATATCACATGAGAGCTTTTAAAAGCTTTTGGATTTTCATTTGTAAATAATTATACGTAAATCGGCATGTTTAAAATAAAGTGTTATGTTTTCTAATTAAAAAAAAAAAAACAACAACCCATAAATAACCTTTAACTAGATCCATAGTTGTTGATGAAATGAAAACATTAACGGAGGCAACTGTGCTTTCTGGAGGATACCTCTGTGCGAGTTTTCTGAAGTGGGCTGTACTTTGGGTGCCACTCATGGTTTCACTAAGAAAGGAGAACCCCCACAAGTCTAGGAATCCGGGAACCCTGGAGCTTGAACAGGACATACCTTGGAGACAAATCAACTAAGATTGCTGACCTCTGTTTGAGGGGAGCGAGAAAATGGCTCAAGATTTGGAATCACTCAGCGATCTTGCTTGATGTGGGACAATTAGCCATGTCTCCATCAGGTTGATGTGGAGGTGCAGCAGAGATGACAAATTCGGTAGCATGATGGTGCTAGGTTGTTGGAGCCCCCAAGGCTCTTGAGTCAATTGAGACGCTCATGGTGCAAACTCGGCAGGCCTTCCCAATTCATCAACCTCAAATGGGATTGGAACTTCATCATTAAATTAATAGCAGCTGTTGTGTAGAGTCATGAGACTCACACTTCATAGGGTTAACCCAACTGCCTTCCCAGTCTCCTTAACGAAACAATACATAGTTTATACTGCTGCACACACTGTAGATCCTGGCATTTGGCACAGCTGCAAAAGAAGTTTGAGGACATAAGGACACGCAACATGAAGAGAACTGCATCAAGGATGATGATGAGCATGTCCAACGGAGTGATGTGTGCCCCTATATTCAAAAAGAGCAGTGGAAGACAAAACGCAGTTTGAAGACAAAATGGTGGCAATGATACAGAATCTCATTCAAATAGCGGATATTGAATAATGAATAGGGAAGCGAATGCAAGAAATAGATATTCTGCAGACGGGTCATCAATGCCTGAAGTGTATCATTTTAGATTCTCTGGTTATCTTACATGCAAATGACCTTTGTGATGGGCAAGCATTAGCGGGTAAAAAGAGTTGTAGTTTGATAGCAGTAGATGGCTAATGTGGTGGGGAGGAATATGGATTGACCTGAAACGAGAATCAGATAGAGGTCGTAATAACTTTGTTGAGACTGCACTAGAGTGGTTGTTGAACAGCCTGTGGTGGTGGTGGTGGTAGTGGTCGTGGTCATGAATACCTAGAAGGGTTTGAGAAGAGTCCTCTATTGGCAAGTTTATTTTCCTTCCTCTACGCTCCCTTACCCCCTTCTCCCCTTGTGCACCCTCTGCCTACTAGACACATTAGAATCTGGGATACTGTTTAAGGCACTTAATGAAACAAAGGGAAATAACTGTGATGCGACTGATGTTTATGACAGCTGTATATGTGGCTGATACAGAAGTGTGGTTACTTCACCCTTAACTCCAATGATAATGGCTCTGTGATGTGCTTAACAATAAAAGCATGAGCAAGAAATTCCTATGAATCTGAACCTGTGATATGCACAGAGGAGAACTAGTCACTTAGAAGATATTTCTTCTTTTGGCCAAAAATGATGTATGAAATGCCAATTTTCTTTTTCTTTGGACAAAAATTAATTGTTCAGCATAACATTTGCCCAAAATGTCAGAGATATTTGACATTGAAGAAAAGTACCATATTTAGTTTGATGTACATTTTCAGCCCAATCGATTAAGATGAGGTAAGTGTACACAATCAAACACAAATCTTGCAGAGAAACCTACCTGACCTTAGCTCTCGCTGTTATACTAGCAGCTCCAACTTCTGCGCTGTTTAGCTGTTTGTGGGCACTCTCCCTTGTCTCCACCCCCCCTCTCCTACCCCTGCTCCCTACCTCTTTAATTTGTTCTTTCCTATTGATACTCTTTTTTTGTGCTCTGAGTCGTTACCTCCATTTTATTATTTAGATGTTTTTAACCTGTGAATCACCCAGAATTCTGCCGCCCATTGACTAATGGATAGTTGTGCTTGCTCTTGGTTGTTATTTTTTGCTCTGAACTATTGCTTTTTTGGTTTGCTCCTGCTCATGTAAAGCGCTCCGATACCTCCGGGTCTAGCCAGCGCTATATAAAACCTTACAAATAAAAAATAAATAAATGAAAATAAATACCTTATTGGTTGCCTAGCAAAATAAATGGACCTGTAAGCCAATACATGGTAAATTCAAAGTTCATGAAAACACAAAGCCCGAGCAAGAAGACACAAACAAACCCATTAGAATACAGAACCCAACAGCTTGATGATACAGTTTGCTGTACCTGTACGCATTGGCGTGCAAACAAGAGCACAAGGAAATGGATTGCAACAGAGAAAGAATTGCAATGTATTATGCACAAACATGGGAATAAAGTGCTTTCTAATTGCATTCATACAACCAGCCTGACCATAGCGATGCTACAGTGCTTGTAGAAACAAAAAATGCACAGACTATTCAAACCCTAATTCGGGCATGCGCACAAGCCCAAAAAATGTCAGGTCTGGTGTAAGGTGCAGCCTACACATGGAAGGACAGTTATGGGTATGATGTTGCAACATGAGTGCGACACATCCATTGTTTAAAAAAAGATGAAATCATGTAAAGGAACCTCTTGTGTGCATTCCATCCTGCCCACACCCTCTATCATCTCATTCACCTCTAAGGGTACATCCTCCTCCACCTCCTACTAAATCATCTCCTTTATCATTTTCTTCTTCATTATCTTCGCCATCATCTTCTCCTGTATCCCTCGTTTATCTGTGTCACCTTCTCCTTGATCATGAACGCCTCCTCCATCATCTTCTCCATAATGCGTCTACTCCTTTCTTCCTCCTGTGTTATCCCTTTTTGCATCATCTGGTCCTCCCCCACCATCTATTACCCCCACATATCATCTCTTCCTCCTTTTACACACACATCATCTTTTCTTCTCCTTCATCCATCATCTCCACCTCATCCAGCTCTGTTATCTCCATCTCTGCCTTATTTTCTAGCTTTCTCCTGATCCATGTCTGACACTGCTGCCTCATGAATCACCAATTGTAAACTTGTCTATTATCTGTTATGATATCTGCATCTTTGCATACTCTGCTGGCATCTAGGGTGGCAGCATTATTCCATTAACGCAGGAAGCATTCGAGGTATGCAGTTAAGCATAGTTTGATCTCACATAGCTACTGGATTTTGAGGCAGGTATATCATTTGCAGTTGCAAGACAGCCAAGGGGCCTGTAGGGACTTTAATGAGTATGTGTGTGCCATTGGTTGCCCCTATGGTGAGGTGAAAAACACTCTTATTGTAGAAGTCCCTCTGCACTTGTTCTTTCCTCTGTTGTCTTGGGGAAGGTGACCTGGCATGGTACATGGGCCGAGTGCTTAAGGGGCTTGTCACTCTGCTTTGCGGATAGATGATTATCAGGTGCTCAACTGTGCTTTTGACTTTCTGGGGCTCTAGTGGCATAAAAGGGTTGCGGTTTGTGGTCTTCATGGTTATGGTATGAGGATTTTTTCTTGGTTGCGAGGTGGGTGTAAGAAGTTGGTGGTGTCTTCGTTGAGTCTAGGGGCGAGACGTAGGTAGGTAATCATTTGTGATTACCAAATAGCAAACTTTTGCGATTCGCTATTTGGTAATTGCAAACACCCATGTATAAATGTGTGTATTACGCATTTTGCAATTCCCAGTGGGTCGCAAATAGACCTACCTCATGAATATTAATGAGGTAGGTCTCGGTTTGCGATCCATTGGGAATATCAAAAATCACAGGGATGGTAACCTGCAGGGGTCAGCAGGCTACCACGTCTGTGATTGCTTTTCAGTAAAGCAATTTTTTTTTTAAATGCATTTTGTTTTTTTCAAAGCAAAACTGGATGTGTTTCAAAAAGTAAAATGAAAAGTTTTCTTTTAATTTTTTAAGGGAAGGCAGTGGTTCATAGTACCACTGCCTGCTCTCAAAAAATGTTTTTACAAACATTCACTAAGGGGAAGGGGTCCCTTGGGTGCCCCTTCCCATTTGCGAATGGGTTTCCACCAACTTGGTGGTAAATTGTGAATGTTTTGCAACTGCATTTCGGTTGCAAAACAATCATACATGCCACTGCGATTCATTATTAGGAAGGGATGCCCTAAACAAGCCCCTTCCTAATACTGAATCGCAAACCCAAATTGCGATTCCGTAACAGGTTACCTAATTGCAGTTGGGCTTTTGTACATTTAAAAATGCCTTTCTGCATTTGGAAACGGCCCAATTCGGCAAATCGAACTGTTTGCAAACGTGAAAAAACTTTGTACATCTGGCTCTAAATACATTCATGGTCTTCATAGTCTTGAAGTGTGGCCCTTTCTGTCTCTGTGTGTGTTTCTCTGTGTGTCTCAGTCGGTCAATGCTTCCGACCCAAAAATCCAACAGAGGAAGGAACGGCACTCCTTAGAGCAATGTTCAATGAGGGTGTTATTGCAACATGAAACAAAAATCGATAAAAGAGCATCGGCGCAGTCTTTTTCACGACGCTGGCTTGCAGTTACTGAACACAATTTAACATGGTGGTCAAAGTTAAACATAGAAGAGGGGTGCATACTAGTTCATCAACAACTCTTCAAATTACAGCGGCCATCTTGTACCATGGTTGTAACGCAAAAACAAGATAAATATCACAATTAAAAACGGGTAATCCATCTTTTGGTCATGCAATCTTCCAAAAAACGATATTGTTTTGTTATATCTTGCTCAATTACAACTCATAATATGTTATTTGTGTAAAAAAACAAAAGAAAATTCAGTTGTTTACCATTAATGACAACTTCGAAGGAAATTTCTCCTTCTTAAATACACCGCCTGTGAGAAGTTGGCCTGGTATATACTGTTCACTAATTAAAGTGGACACCTTGCACCAGAACAATTCGACTCTTATGGTAGATAGGTTTAAGACAACCTTTATAGAAAGCTATCCTAGTGGTAGCTGTGGAGAGCAGCCTTCAGGCTAAGTCTTGAAGGAATGTAAAGCAGCTTGTTTTACCACACAATCTCTTGAATCACCAAATGAAAAGACACCACACAGGTGTATATATATCAAATATATATGTATTTATTAATAAACACTCTCTACTAATCTCTTTATGAGATTAGAGGATAGGAACATATGTACAAGTCAAATATTATCAGGATAAGTTTAGCACAATTGAATATTACAATCTTAGTTTGCTAGGTCTAGGGCATCTAGAATCGAGGGACCCCCAAGAACCACCCCAGGTAGTTGTAGGAGACCCACAGGGGACGGACGCGGTGACCTGGCACCGATGCGAATCCTGTACGAGTCTATGCACTCAGACGCGATTGAGATATCAATGTTCAAGGTCCCTTGCGTGTTCGAGGCGAACACACCGATCGGACTCAGTACGAGTCGAAGGATACGGTCTACAGATAGGATTTGAAAGGGAGTCGGACGCGGTGTGTCTAACACAGACGCGAATCAGGTATGAGTCAGTGCGAGAATCGCACGGGGAAAGTAAGAGTTTTAGGAGACTTCTGGTGAACCTACAAGCAAGTCACTTACAGGGTAAGTAGTTCGAGGGCCCACACCTACAGGAGCACCGTAGTGCTGGAGTTACCTCACCCAGGGAAGCCGGGTGCACAGGTGTCCTTTGGTGTCGGGTCGCGGCGTCGTTTTCAATGGCGAACAAAGAAGACTTGCTGCTTGTGATGCTGTGAAGAAGTGTCCGGTGGAATCCAAGCCTGGATTCGGTGGAAGGATGACCTGAAAGCAGAGGGGACAGTGTTCAAAGTCACTTGGCAGTGACTCGGGGCAAGGAAGATGAATGCCCACCGTCGTCGCAGGGTTCAGGTCGTTCACGCTTGCCTTGACTCTTCAGCCACGAGGTCCAGGAGGCGTCGACGATGACCAGGAGCTGGATTCGGCGTGTCCCACGATGTCTGCGGCTTACTGCGGTGTCGGCAACTCGGTCGGAGCCAACAAGCCTTGGTAACCGCAGGTCTCGGGGAAAGTGTGAAGAGGCGATGGCGCAGACCAGCAAGGTCTGTGGAACTCACCCAGCGAGGGTAAGTCAGGGCAGGCCTGGAGCAACCAGGGGAGCCCTTTGGTTTCTTTGGAAAGTCTTCTGGGGACCCTCAAGCCGGCTGGCAAGGGATCGCGAAGACGCCTCGGGAGGATTCTCTCACAGGGGCCCACGGTCACTCGGGACGTGGTAGGCCTCTGATCTTAGGAGGGATTCCTGCTGGAGGCTGGGACCACACGTGGTCCAAAGCACAAGTTCGTGGAACGTTGTGAGGGGTTGCACTCGACAATAGTGCACGGTACCCAGGGGTCGCGGTTCCTCGTTACTCTTGGGGTCCACTGGCCTCAGCTTCGCTGGGGACTCACGATGGCCTTTGAGAAGTCAGGAAATCCACTTCTTGGGCTGCAGGGACTTCGGACTCCGGCGGGAGCGGCGTAGTTTGCGACCGTCGTTTGTAGTTTTGGTGCCTGCCAAGCAGGGGAGTCACTCCTTGACTCCAAGGGAGATTCTTCAGTCTTCCAAAGGTAGTGGAACGTCGAAGGTCCGGGATTCTTCTTGTAGAGCGTTGTCCAGGGAAATCTAGGGTGAAATGCACAGGTTCCCCCTCTTATACTAAAAGGAGGGGAGGGACTAGCTCTATGACCCTACCTATGGGAGGGTCAGGGAGTGGGTGGCTACACCCACTTCCCTTTGTCCAGTTTCGCGCCAGAGCAGGGACAGGTAGCCCCTGAGCCGGTTTGAACTGGCATATGCACAGAGGAGCCTTCTGCTCCCCCAGTGCAGGACTTCAAAGCACTCTAGGAGTGCACCCACCCAGCCCCAATACACTAAACCCTGTCTGGGAGGTGGTCACAACCCCTTGGGACAGGATATCTATTGTTGGGCTCCCTCCACTGCGAGTGTTGGTCATCAGCAGGAGGGCAGCCCAGTGTCTGTGACTGGTGGCATCCATTTTGTGATGCCAGGGCTCTGTCCGGATTCTACCGCGTTTCCACAGTAGGTACATGTCTATCCCTCTAGAAGGGTGGAATGCTACCCCCGCCGCCAGGACTGGCGGGGGGGTAGTATTCCAAGGTGTTTGACACCAAACACGACATGTTTCGATGCAGCCATTCCAAAGTTAGCATTTTACCGTGAGGATATAATGCACTTAAAAGGATATGGTTTAACCGCATCCACAAACAGCACCAGAGAATGGACTCTGAGAGCTGCAGAGGGGCCCTGCTCAGGCAGATTCACCCCCTCACATAGAAGCCAAGCACCCTGCCCTCAGGATTGATAGGGCCTGCCTTAGGGGTGACTGATAGGGTTATATGTGTGTGCAGGAGAGATATAGGGAACCTATATCTCAGTGAGGAGTGCTAGCACTTCCTCACTCAGGCTGCAGTAGCAGGCCTGTGGTGTCAGATTTAGGCTGCTTCCCAGGGGTGGCATAATACATGCTGCAGCCCCTGGTAGGCCTGTGGAGTACCTATGCCCTTGGTACCTAGGGTACCATTTACTAGGGACTCATAAGGTACCACAGTATCCAATCACTAGTGCACCTAGAGTGCACTCCAAATCGTTTAGAGAGAACAGAGAGGCTGGGGCCTTGATTAGCAGGGTCCCAGTCTGACTATAGCCAGAAACCAGTGTAAACATCAGAAAAAAAGTGGGGGCAACATAAGAGGCAGATCCTACTCTCCTACACCGCCCAATGCTCACCAGCTGGCGGCCATGACAGTGTTTGTACAAGTGTCTCTATATTTATTCAGATAGTGCCCCATTGGGTAAACTTTAGCACCCATGTTGAATCCTTGTCTCCAATTAATAAGGGGAGGCTTGCATAGTCAAATGGCATAAAATAATAATTTTGCCCAATTGGGCCTAGTTGGCAAATAACAGTGGAAATTTGTCACTTAACACTGTACTCGTATTACCTAAGACGTTATCCTGCAGGCCACAATCCCAAACGTTCAACCTTTGTTAAACATTTCTATACATTTATAAGATACATGAATTCAACAGGGAAATAATCCAAACAAAAAAATATAAGAAAAGAAAAAGGGAAAAAGATATCTCGGCTCTTTTGCGTCGCTCTCATTGAACCGGAAGTCCGTGATCTAATGAGACAATTACATCTAGACAGATCCTGAAAATATAAAATACAAAAGTATATATGTCAAACGTTCCATTAGCACCTACACTTCTAAGAAATTCCAACTCCATAGATTCATAACTGTGCAAATTAAAAACAATTAAAATCATATAGAGACAGACTGATCTCTTCGGTATTACTACAAATAAGTGTACATCTTTTCATCAACATTTAGACCCATAGGTTCTCTTGTATTAAGTCGTACAATGTACCTTCATTCTAACTGCCTAAGTGCCCTTTCTCTGTCGCCACCTCAAGGTGATTTCTCCATCTGATCAATCACTGTGTATCTCAAAGATTTAGAATTACATTCATGATATTGCTTGAAGTGACATGCCACTGGGTAGGATTCATCTAAGCTCTTAATTGCCCGTAAGTGTTGTAAAACCCTCTTGTGTACCTGCAGTATAGTGCTTCCTACATACTTTTTGTCACAAGGACAAATTAACACATAAATTGCAAATTCCGATTTACAATTGAGAGATTTGTTTATTGTTAATCTCTCTCCCATGTCAGTGTGAAGTGTTGTAGTGTTCACACCATGTATGCAGGCTTTGCACTTACTGCACTTTCTGAATCCTTTAGCTGGTTTTAACACATTTCACGTTCTGTGACCTGATTTTTCACTATGATATCTTTTACAGACCTAGCTCTCCTATAAGTGTTTGCAGGTCTGTCTCCCACACCCAACCCTATTGTTGGATCCTGTTTAATCAGATGCCAGTGTCTATGCAGAATCTTCCTTATCTGCTTATGTGCTATGCTATAAGTGCTTATAAACCTGCATTCCTCGTTCATGGGTGTGTTGTTTCCCTCTTTTTTTGCTGATCTGTCTTCACTTATGACATTTGCATTGGATTGTTGATTAAACAACAAATCCACTCGTGATTTGGTGTTGACTTTCTCTTTGGCTTGCCTGAGGATAATTTCATTGTATCCCCTCACTCTTAACCTCTCGGTCATTTCCCTTTCAGTTTGTAGGAATGCATCTTGGGTACTACAAATCCTTTTCGCTCTCAGTAGTTCTCCATACGGTATACTCCTTTTGAGAGCACATGGGTGTGAGCTAGTGGCGTGTAGAGTTGAATTACCTGATGTTGCTTTCCTGTATACCCTCGATGTAATCCTATCTCCAATGACTTCTAACCTGATATCGAGGAAGTCAATGCACTTGTCGCTCACTCGACTAGTAAAAGAGGTTCACATTGATCTGTTTGACGAATTCAGTGACTGATCTCTGGTCTCCTTTCATTTTAATTCATTAGGTTTAAGTTTTTTTAGCCTCACAAAAGCTACAACTACTCACAGGGCAGGTTTCTTCATTGGTGAAAATAATTTAGCAATTGGCCCTAGTCACTCTAGGATTTTATGATCTGCTTTGCTCTCCCTGTCTTTCTCTTGCACGTACGTGTGTTGTCTCTCTCCCTCTCTCTCTCGCTCTCTCTGTGTGTGTGTGTGTGTGTGTGTGTGTGTGTGTGTGTGTGTGTGTAAATATCTATATATATATATATATATATATATATTCAAAGAAATCGAAGCCCAATTCAAGGAACATGCTGGCATTTATTCTCCAATGAAGCTGGCAGCATACTATTTCCTGACGCGTTTCGGCTCTAAAATAGCCTTGATCACAGGTGAGCAACATCGTGGCATGAATATTTTTTCATTTAAATCATAATGAGCGCTAGAGAACCGAAACGCGTCAGGAAAGACTATGCTGCCAGCTTCATTGGAGAATAAATGCCAGGATGTTCCTTGAATTGGGCTTTGATTTCTTTGGTGTTGATTTACGGGCAGCTCCAGGCCCGTTACGAAGCCGCCCTGCAGGGACGGGGGCTCCTGTCACTTGGAGAATTTTTGTATGACTTAATATGGGGAGCATGTCCCGCTCGCCTTCCAGAGCCATGCATACCACTAAGGATTTTTACAGCATACGGAGGTGAGAAAGGGAGAGGAGGAGAATTGTCTCTTCCTGCCAGTTCAGACTGACTGTGCATTTTAAAGAACTATTTTGGCAGCAGCAAGCAAGGCTGGCATTATTATATTGAAAATAAACGTGACTGTTCTATTTAACCAAGGCACTTGGTCACATTCCATGTATTAAACTGAACGGACATTGTTGGTGCATTGTGGGAACTGAAGGATTTACCGGAGGTCACGTGCTCACTATGATTTAAATGAAAAAATATTCATGCCACGATGTTGCTCATCTGTCACTTTGAGAATTTTTGTATGAATATATATATATATATTCCCCCGTTATAGTTAGTTCAGCTAACTATAACTCGCGCCCCCGCAATGCACTGCTGATGACGTCACATATTACATCACTCATGACATGGTCAGTGACATCACTGATGACATCACTGATGACATCTCAAATGACATCACTGATGACATCATCCAGTGACTGTGTGTTTCTGTAAAGTTTAAATATTTGTAATATATATAGGAAAAGACGTATTGAAGAATGAGTGGGTGTGTAAGTGTCTGTATGGATGATTTAGTAGGTGCGTGACTGACTATAAGTGAGTGATTTAACGTATCTTACTGAATGCATGGGTTAGTGACTAAACTGGGTGAATGTCTGTATCCGTCTGTCTGTTGCTGTGTAAGTGGCTGCATGGGTTTGTGAATAGCTACATGAGTGTCTATAAGAGTTATTGATTTGTTGTCTGAGTATCTGTATGGGTGCCTGAGTGTTTGTGTGGATGGGGTGTGTGCGACTGTGCATAGATGTGTGAGTGGGTGATTCACTGGGTGGATGGTTTCAAGAGTGCATCTGTGATAGACTGTATGGGTGGGTAAGTGTGTGTAAGAGTGTGTTAGTGAGTGAATGTATGTCCCAGTGGTACATGTGTGAGTAACTACATATGTGAAAGGCAGTATATATGTGTGTTGGAGTATATAAATAGCTATAAGCGAGAGTGAGTGATTGTGATAGTGGCTGTATGGATGAGTGTGTGCTTGTATCAGTGATTATATAAGAGCGTAACAATGTGCTAGTATTTGTATGATTAAGTGAGCTGGTGTGTGTATAACTGTATAGGTGAGTAAATGGCAGTGTGTTTAATTATTTGCATGACTGACTAGGTGTGTGAGTACCTCTATGGATGAGTGGCGGTGTGTGAGTGTCTATATAGGAGTAAGAGTGCATATGATAGTCCTGTACTGAGTGACCATAAGTATGAGTGACTGTACGGGTGAGTGAGTGGATGTGTGTGTGTAGACCTAAGAATCAGTGAGTGGGTATGTAGTTATTGGTGTTGGAGTGTCTATGGTTTTGCGAATGGCAGTCTGTAATTTAGATTGGGTGTATCAAAGGTTATATTAGGGTGTGAAGAGCTGCATCAGATTATCACGTGGATGATGTCATCAGTGATGTCATTTGAGATGTCATCAGTGATGTCATCAGTGATGTCACTGACCATGTCATGAGTGATGTAATATGTGACGTCATCAGCAGTGCATTGCGGGCGCGAGTTATAGTTAGCTGAACTAACTATAACGGGGAATTTCACGGGTTTTGTACGAGTAAAATGTCCAACTAACTATAACTGTCCCTAAAACCTATGGTTTTTTCAGTGAATTTCAAAGGTTTTTTAAATGCTAATTTCTAACTATAACATATCTGAAACCTATGGTTTTTTCAGTGAATTTCAAAGGTTTTTTAAATGACAATTTTTAAATGTATTGTTATATTAATTTTTTTCATACTGATTTACTACATTTTTAGAAACAATTTTGTTTTACATATTTTATTTTTAAATTACATTGTAATTACATTATACATTACAAAAAATACTTTCTCAGAATGAATTACTTTAGTTTAAATACTTTGCACATAGGCAATAGACTTTTAAGTACAGTAGTTACAGTTGTTGCAATGGGCAACACATTTTCAAACACAATGCAACATTCAGCTCAATGTGAATTTCTAGTTAAATGCAATTAGTTACTTTATGGATTACTTTTCTAACCACAGGACTGGATCCTAGATTCAGTCTTGGTACATCTCCTGTAAACAGTTGAGTAAAAGCGTTTTGGTTACAGTCGTGATTTTTAAGGAATATTATTGTATTTTAAAAGTTGACACTTAGAAACTTTTTCTCATAGAATCACCAATGTTATCCTATGGAAGGAAATTCACTTAGCAGGTAAAAACTGTTATCGTTACTTTTTCTTACTCAGTGTTGGATCCTGGATCCAGCACTGGTGCATCTCCTGTAAACAGTTGAAAGAATGCGTTTAAGTCATACAGGCGATTTTTAAGGAATATTTGTAGTTTGTGAAAATCGACACTTTGAAACTTTTCTGCTGAAAACCAGACAATGGATTCCTATGGAAGAAAATATAAGTTACTGGTAAGTACGGTTAAAATTACTTTTCAGGGTCAGTGCTGGGCTAAAAGATGCAGCACTGGGTTCTCTCCTGATAACAGGTGAGTAAATTGGAATTCGTACTTTGGTTGATTTTAGAGGAATATTTTAAAGTTCCAAAACTCCACACTTAGAAGAATTTCCAAGTGAAACCAGTCAATGTTAGCCTATGAAGGAAATTCAAGTTACCGGTAAGTACGGTTAAAATTACTTTTCAGGACCAGTACTGGGCTGAAAGATGCAGCACTGAGGTCTCTCCTGATAACAGGTGAGTAAATCAGAATTCGGATTTCGGCTGATTTTAGAGGAATATTTGTATGTTTCAAAAATCAACACTTAGAAACTTTTTCAGCAAAAAGCAGGCAATGATATCCTATGGAAGGAAATTCAAGTTACTGGTAAGTACGGTTAAAATTACTTTTGAGGATCAGTACTGGGCTGAAAGATGCAGCACTGAGGTCTCTCCTGATAACAGGTGAGTAAATCGGAATTCGTATTTCGGCTGATTTTAGAGGAATATTTTAAAGTTCCAAAACTCCACACTTAGAAGAATTTCCAAGTGAAACCAGTCAATGTTAGCCTATGGAAGGAAATTCAAGTTACTGGTAAGTACGGTTAAAATTACTTTTCAGGACCAGTACTGGGCTGAAAGATACAGCACTGAGGTCTCTCCTTATAACAGGTGAGTAAATCGGAATTCGTATTTCGGCTGATTTTAGAGGAATATTTGTATGTTTCAAAAATCAACACTTAGAAACTTTTTCAGCAAAAAGCACGCAACGATATCCTATGGAAGGAAATTCAAGTTACTGGTAAGTACGGTTAAAATTACTTTTGAGGACCAGTACTGGGCTGAAAGATGCAGCACTGAGGTCTCTCCTGATAACAGGTGAGTAAATCGGAATTCGTATTTCGGCTGATTTTAGAGGAATATTTTAAAGTTCCAAAACTCCACACTTAGAAGAATTTCCAAGTGAAACCAGTCAATGTTAGCCTATGGAAGGAAATTCAAGTTACTGGTAAGTACGGTTAAAATTACTTTTCAGGACCAGTACTGGGCTGAAAGATACAGCACTGAGGTCTCTCCTGATAACAGGTGAGTAAATCGGAATTCGTATTTCGGCTGATTTATAGGAATATTTTTTTTTTTTTTTTTTTTTTAAACTTTGTTTATTGGTTTAAACACAGCCATACATAACATGATTGGACGACATGTGCAAGATTGGCAAGATGATAATTGAGCAGACATTAATTCTAGCTACATATTAACCATTTCCTACAGCACTAGCTTGTCTATGCATCTCCAGTTCAACAGTAGGCGACACACAGGGATCCCCCCGATGTCTATTCCAGTGCGACCACTTCCTATCCCATTTCTTGGGACACCCCCGAGCCTTAAAAAACCTCAGTCTCTGCCAACATACATCTATCCATTTCCTTGGCCCACAAGGTGACGAGTGGCGGGTTCGTTCCCCCCCAACCTCTAGCTAGCTCCCGTTTCACCAGTGTGTATCCCAGTGTCGTAAATTGCTGTCCAGCTTCCGTGAGATCCGTCGCCTCCCATATGTTTAACAGCCCCAGTTGTGGTGTCAATACTATGTCCTTTCCCAACGCTGTGCGCATGTGGTCTGAGGCTCCCTCCCAAAGAGCACGTACCTTTTGGCAAGTCCACAGGGTATGGTGAAATGTGGCCTGCTGACCACATCCCTTCATACACCGGTCGTCAGGTCTAGTTCCTATTCTCGCCAAAACTTTCCCTGTGATATATGATCGATGGAGTATTCTAAGTTGAATCAGCCGGAATCTCTGTGTGATCGCCGCGTCTCGAGGGACGTGAGTGCCGCCTGCCAGTCCTCATCATCGATAGGACCAATGTCTTCTTGCCACCGCTCTCTGAGCTTCGGGAAGGCGTCTGGCAAGGTATTACTCAACTTCTTATAAGTTAACGATATTGCCTTCGAATTGAGGGGCCCATCTAGTAGGCGGTCTTCCAGCGGTGACGACTCTGGTATATCTGTGAGAGACGGGAACCCCGCCTGTATCGCATGCCTGATCTGTAAGTACCTATACATTTCTCCTTGTGCCAGATGATATTGTTCCTGGAGCTCACCAAAGGTAAGTAGTGCTCCCTTCTTCACCAGATCCCTTACCGCTGATATCCCGATGAGATCCCACTTATCAAAACCGGGCTGATAGCATAGCATGCCCAGCTTCTGGGTGAACCACAACGGAGCAGCCTGCGAGAGGACGCCCGCCCATCCCAGCCGGGAGGTAACTACCCGCCAGATTTCCAGTGTGTGTTGGGTAGGTCCAAAGAACCTCCCCCTATTTTTCTTATCAGTGTTGTATACGGCCCCCATATATCCGGATCGATCAGTTTGGTATCGGTCAAGGGCATAAGCTGGGTCATCCGGGGGTGGTACATCCAGTGATTGACGGTCACCAATTGCGCCGCCCAGTAATAACGCTGTAGGTCAGGAAGTGCTATGCCTCCGTCGTACCATCCTTTTGTCAATTTCTGCAGTGCAATTCTAGGGGCCTTACCATCCCACAGCAGCGTGCGAATCTCCCCATCAACAGCTCTAAAATATGCGTCTGGGACCCTATGGGGACAGTTATGTAATGTATAAAGAAAACGAGGAAGGGCTAGCATTTTAAAGAGTGCCGCCCTCCCCAGTAGTGTTAAGGGCAGAGACCTCCAATGTTTGACATCCGCTCGTAGTCGGGCCAAAAGGGGGCCAGGTTTGAGCTATGGAAACAAGCCGGATCCGAAGTGACAAAGATCCCTAAATAGCGAAACCCCTCTGTCGCGACCGCTATAGCGCATTCCGCCGGAAGGCGGGGACCTCGCCCCTCAGCATAAACAATACGGACTTGTGCCAATTGATCGCGTATCCCGAGTATTTACCGAAATTCGTGAATATGTCTAGCACCACACTTATTGATTTGTATGGGGATGCTAAGTATAGCAGTACATCGTCTGCGTAAAGGGATATACGATCCTCCACTCCAGCTGCCCAACGCAGCCCACGCACCCTCACGTCTCTGCGCACCCAGGCCGCCAGAGGCTCCAATGCAAGAGAGAAAATCAGCGGGCAGAGTGGGCACCCCTGTCTAGTACCTCTTCTTAGTTCGAACGTCCGAGATGTAAAACCATTAACCCTCACCTGTCCCAACACACCGGTATACAGCAGCTTTACCCAGGCTATGAATTTAGGGCCCAACCCCACCTTCCCCAGGACCTCGAACAGATACGGCCACTCAATAGAATCGAATGCCATGGAGGCATCGAGAGACAGCACTGCCGCGTCCTCTTCAATATACTTCCTACGAGCCATCACATTATGTAAACGCCGTAGATTGAGGGCCGTATTTCTGCCCGGCATAAAGCCCGATTGGTCTGGGTGGACCAAAGATGTAATAACTGTCGCCAATCTGTTCGCCAGGACTTTTGCCAACACCTTTGTTTCCACGTTAATTAGCGAAATTGGCCTATAGGAGCCACAGTTGTCTGCTGGCTTGCCCTGTTTATGGATGACTACGATGGTGGCTAATCGCTGATCTACTGGCAGCCCCCACTTCTAAACTTTCTTCATACATGGCTCTCAGGTGTGGCACAGTCAGTGAGGCAGTGGCCTTCAAGAACTCTACTGGGATGCCATTAGGCCCCATCGCCTTTCCGGACTTGATCTGCCCCACGGCCTTGCTTATTTCTTCGTTCGAAAGGTCTGCCTCCAGGGTCTCTCGTTCCACTCCTGAAAGGCCCGGCACATTGCTATCCAAAAGGAACTGGCGGGAGTCCTCAGCCGTGTATTGAGTGGAGGGGAGGTACACCGTCTCAAAATGATCCGCGAACTTTTCCGCTATTTCTTGTGGATGAGTCACTACTTCACCCCCGTATCATCAGCTTATGTACCCATCTGGATCCCTGCTCACGCCTTTCTAACCACGCCAGTGTCCTACCTGCCCTGTCCCCAAGCTCATAGAGTCGATGCTGGGTGGCACGATGTTTAGCCACCATATGCTCCCTGGTTTTTATCCTGTATTCGTCTTGCTTCAATAGGAGTTTATGACTAGTGTCCGGTGAGGGATCCTGTGAATGCTCCCGCTCTAGTTCGAGGAGGTCTGACTCCACCTTGGCCAAGAGTTCGTGCTTTTTTGCGATATAACTCGTCTTTAATGACAGGGCTTGCCCTTTGAGAACCACTTTGTATGCTTCCCAGATTGTTTGTGCGGAGTCGACTGAGCCCACGTTTTCAGTAAAGTAGTTCTCTGTTTGTGTTCGGAGCTCGCCTCTTATATCTGGTATATGTAGAAGCCATGGGTTAAGGACAATTGTGGTACGTGGTTGTCGTTCCCAGTGCGTATAGTCCGTCCAGACTGGGGAATGATCCGAAATGCCCCTGGGCAAGACTTTAAACTGGGCGAAATTACCTATCGAGGACAAATGCGTGAGAAAGTAGTCAATACGTGATAAGCTATTGTGGGCACTAGAAAAATACGTGAATAATTTACCAGTAGGGTGAAGCACACGGCCTACATCTGCCAAACCCATCGCCTGCGCAAATTCGGCCATTAGGTCGTTAGACTTCTCCCTCGTCTTCGGTGGGTTGCGGTCAACGGTGTCATCTAATGTCATGTTGTAGTCTCCTCCCATGATAAGTGTGCCCTCTCGGAGTCTCGTCAGCCTATTACCTAGGTCCTCTAATGCTGCCTTGCCCAGAGCGGGCGGTAGATAGACAGATAGAATGTTGATGTCCTTTCCATCCCATTGGGCCTCTGCCCCCACGAAGCGGCCCCCGTGTCCGCCCATGTCTTATGAACAATAATGGGCGTAGTTTTCTTTACCAATATAGCCGTTCCCCTCGAGCCCGTGGTGTAGTCCGCGTGTATCAGGAGTTTGTATCCCCATCTATTGAGGGCCTTGGATTTCTGACCTACTAGGTGCGTTTCTTGCAGCAAGACCACATCAGGTGACTGTCTCTTTAGGTACTGTTGCACTATCCCCCTTTTAATCTTATCCCCCACACCGTTGACGTTCCAGGACATTATAGACAGGGTATGGTCTCTATCCAGCCCCATTGCCACATATCCCACCCATTTCTCGTACTCGGATCCTTGCTATGTAGGAGGAAACTTGAGTCTGTCCACTCAGCGATTGCCGTCCAATGCTCAATATGACTACTTTACTCTTTCGAAACACAATATCACATTGCTTACCAACAATACAATCAAAAACATAACATCCCCAAATTCTAGGCCCCCTGGTACCCACCCACCTCCCCACCCCTGGGTCCCTAGCACTATGCATCTTCAAACCCCCCAACCCCCAACCCCTCAACAGCTACCCCCTCCCTGCCCCCTGCCCGTGGATTTAAAACTACCCACTCCCGAACCTGGCAGAGTGCCTCTCTCCCCCGAAATGCTAGAAATGCACGGGACGAGCAACTCCCTTCCCCGCCCATTCACATCACAATTAACTTGTATTTTTGGCCATCCACTAATCGTGTAATTCAGTCTCATTCAGATCACATTGATTAAGCCCATCAGTCCCAAACCTTACACCAGGTCTTCTCTTTGTAAGTCTCGCACCCGATGGGTATATCAACCCTCCCCCAGTCCCCACTACTTGCGCTTTCAGTTGGGCGTCGGCCCTTCATTGATGAGGCCGAGGGTCCTCACTCCCGCTCCTTCAGCGGATCTTCTTCCTCTGCAGGACCAGTCTTTGCCGCGTCTGGACGAGGACCCCTACGTTGGCTAATCCTTTCAGAGCGTTCTCGTCTCGGGTTTCCCACCGTACTCCATCCTTCCATCCAGTCCCAGACTGCATCCGGTGAATCAAAAAACCACGATTTGCCATCCGATTCCACCCTCAGTCTCGCAGGGAAGAGCATCGCATATTTCACCTCCCGGTCCCGCAGTTCCCTCTTCACCGCCTGAAAGCTGCGACGTTGGGCTTGGACCTTAGCTGTGAAATCCGGGAAGAAGGCCACCTCGTAGTTATCTATTTTCAGCGGGGGACTGGACCTCGCTGTCTGCAGGATAATGTCCCTGTCCCGGTAGTTGAAGACCCGAGCTATAAGGGGCCTCGGAGGTGCGCCTGGTCTTGGTCTACCTCCCGGTACTCTATGAGCTCTTTCAATGGAAAAGTAGCCGGACAGAGACTTGGGCTGTAGGTGCTTCGTGATGAGGTCTTCCACATATAGGTCCGCTGCCGGCCCCTCCGTTTTCTCCGGAACCCCTAAGATGCGGATGTTATTGCGGCGGGCCCGGCCTTCATAGTCATCGAGCTGCTGTGCCATCCTCTCCTGTTTCTGCTGCATTTCACGCATCTGCGTCTGGAGTTCCGACGTGTCCGCCTGTAGGGCACCGGCAACCACCTTAAGCTCCCTGACTTTCTCGTCCATCTTTCGGAAGTCCGCCCTAATAAGGGAGACCTCCACCGTGACAGAGTCCACCGACGCACGCACTCCGTTAATAGCTGCCATGACATCATGCAGAGTTGGCTCCGGTCCTTGTTTGGAGGCAGCCGCCCCTCCATCCGTCCCCGGTTGCGGCTGATCCTCCTTCTCTCCCCCTTTGGACCAAGAGAATTTGGACAGCTGCTTTTGGGCGTTCGCCTTGGGCCCCTTCCCTCCTGTCGCCATGGATGCGCAGCAATGAACGCCCCGCTAGGTGAAAGCACAGGCCAGCACCGAAGGGTGGACCTTAAATTGATGACAATATGGGCCGAGTTTGTAGGAGTTTCTTCCGGATTCTCAATCTGGGTATCGCGGCCCTGGAACACCAACTATCTTGGCTAGGCTTCTACACCCCTCGCGGCCCCCTTCAGTGCGACGTGGTTACCTTCGTCGGCATTCCGCAGGAGGCTTCTCCTCCCTCTGCGTACGGCACTCCAGCGTAGTATCTCCTACGGTGCTGGAACTTTCAGCACCTTCTCATGGTAGTGCAGTCCAGGTTCAGAAACACCCTTCAAGCCCCAGTTCGGTTCCCACCGCACCAACCTGTCCTCGATCAGTTGGGGGAGTCTCAGGGGTTCCCTCGCCCCCTCCACGCTCGGCGAGGTCTTACAGTGGCTATCAGCTCCGCAGGAGGCGGCAGCAATCCCTTGCGCCAATGTAGTCTAATCGTCAGGGCCAGTCACCCCCGGCCTCAGGTGTTCCCCCTTCTTTCAGCGCTAACCCAGGCCAGCGCCCGGTGGGCTACGGCGCTCCGTCTTCTCACTGGCCCCCACCATTCGCCACAGCGCCTCTAGTTTAGTCGCAGGGCGACACTCCCGAAAGGACGGCACCTTCCACTACTCACTGGCTCCCAGTGATGGGCGAGCGATCTCTTCTAGGACCTACGGGTCCGCACTACTTGTCTTTCAGCAGCCACACAGACCACCTCCGCTGCGACAGTATCCAGGCCTCCCGCACCACCTCTCAACAGCTCCCCACTACAGGCCGCAAGGTTGGGGTCTCGCCTCTCTCGCAGAGGCAGATTGCTGTAGGCCTGGGGCCTCCATTCCCACTCCTTTGCGTCGGCTCTTAAGGAGGTGCCAGTCCTCACTGTCGCCGGGTCTCCACCATGCCCCCGCTCCTCACTGGGTATCCCGTTAAGCCGCAGCCTCCTTGGCACCAGGAGTCCACGTATAGCGGCCGCAGCGTGTAAAGGCCGCAAAGCCGGGGGCTCAGGTGCTTGCGTCACTCACCGGATCCTCCCTCTCACGGCCGCACCGCGCGACGCGGAGCCCTCAGCCGGTTCTTGTCCCCTCTGTGCGCTGCTTCAGAGTTGAGGCACCTCGGGACCCCTCCCGGACCGCTTGTCTGCCTGGCTTCTTTAGCGTCCCTCAGACACCTTCGACGCTTTCACTTTTTTTGTGTTGGGGCGTCCGCCATTACCGCCTCATCGGGGACGCATCAGAGGGGCCGCCGGATTCACCATGCGAGTCGCAGCTCCTGTCGAGTCTCTCCTGGGAGGTGAGGAGTGAAATACTGGTTGTTTTTATACTTTTGGGATGTGGATGGCCTCGGATATTGAGGGATTTGCAGCGGGGATTCAGGAGCTCTCTCAGGCAGCGGCCATTCTCGTTGGCTGCTAGCCACGCCCCCAGAGGAATATTTTAAAGTTCCAAAACTCCACACTTAGAAGAATTTCCAAGTGAAACCAGTCAATGTTAGCCTATGAAGGAAATTCAAGTTACCGGTAAGTACGGTTAAAATTACTTTTCAGGACCAGTACTGGGCTGAAAGATGCAGCACTGAGGTCTCTCCTGATAACAGGTGAGTAAATCGGAATTCGTAGTAAGGCAGATTTTAGAGGAATATTTGCACAATGGTGAAGGGAGGGGGCGGGGCCTGAGGTGACATCTGTGCAAACGCGCCCCGTGGCGCGTTTTAAGTTGGGGGATTAAGTCCCCTTGAATCATGAGGTTCCCTAGGGGCCAACTAGCCCACCATGAACCTCCAGTATGCGCCAGGGGCTGCGTTGCAGAGACGTGTAGAGAGGCCACACCCCTTTTTACACCTCTCTGCAACGCAGCTCTGTGGCGCTTTCTGGATGTACCTGTTGGGCTAGTTGGCTCCCAGAGACCCTCAGGATTGAAGGGATTTAATCCCCATCTTAAAACGCGCCACGGGGCCTGTTTGCACACATGTCACATGAAGCCCCGCCCCTCCCTTCACCACTGTGCAAACGCGCCCTGTGGCGCGTTTTAAGTTGGGGGATTAAGTCCCCTTGAATCCCGAGGGTCCCTGGAGTCCAACTAGCCCAACAGGTATATCCAAAAAGCGCCACAGAGCTGCGTTGCAGAGAGGTGTAAAAGGGGCGTGGCCTCTGTACACCTCTCTGCAACGCAGCCCCTAGCGCATACTGGAGGTTCCTGGTGGGCTAGTTGGCCTCAGAGACCCCAGTATTCAAGGGGATCGTTCCCCCTCTGCAAACGCGCCAGGGGGCGCGTTTGCAGAGTACTGCAGGGAGGGGGGCGGAGCCCCCCTTCCCTTGCCCACTTTTGGCCCCGGGGACCCCATCCCCCGGGGCCTGAGATTTTTTTTTTTTTTTTTAATTTAAAAAAAAAAAACGGGAAGAGAGCCGCGTGGCCCCCTTCCCTGGGCCTGTATTGGCCCCGGGGACCCCATCCCCGGGGCATGGCCTCGATTTTTTTATTTTTTTATTTGGAGGGGGGCTGCGTGGCCCCCTCCTCAGGCCATTTAAGGCCCCGGGGACCCCATCCCCCGGGGCCGGCCTTTCCCTTATTTTAAAAAAAAATTTTGGGGAACTTTGGGGAGGGGGCTGCGTGGCCCCCTCCCGGGCCACTTATGGCCCCGGGGACCCCATCCCCCAGGGCCTGGCCTCACGTTGGAGACTGTGGGGGTCCCCAATCCCCCCACAGTCCCAGCCGGCTCCCCGCCTCCTGCGGAAGCCGGCATTGCTTTCCACATGGGGAGCAGCTAACATGCTGCTCCCCATGTGGAAAAGCAGTTGGTTGCATTTTGAAAGAGAGAGCAGGTTTCCTGCTCTCTCTTTCAAAATGCAAACCAAGTTTGCTATGACAGGACGGGAGCCGCGAGGCTCCGTCCCTGTCATAGCAAACAGCAGTGTCCCGGGGTAGGCACCCCGGGACACTGCAGGAGCCGGCCCTGGGGGTGGTGGTCCCCAGGGCCATCAAGGGCTCCAGGAGGGGGCCGCGCGGCCCCCTCCCATTCAGTGCACAGCCCCGGGGAGGTGGTGGTCCCCGGGGCTTGGGGTCCGTAACGGACCCCCATATTTAAATGTTTAGTGCCCGGGGAGGTGGCGGTCCCGGGGCATGTGAGGCTGGAGCCCCCACACAGGTTTAAAAAAAAAAAAAAAAGAAGCCCCGTGGAGGTGGCGGTCCCGGGGCATGTGGGGGCTGGAGCCCCCACACAGGTTTAAAAAAAAAAAAAAAAAGAAGCCCCGGGAGGTGGCGGTCCCCGGGGCTGCGGGAGGGCTCAGAGCCCTCCCACCATCATTTTTAAATAAAGCCCCGGGGGTGGCGGTCCCTGGGGCTTGGGGGCCTTAGAGGCCCCCCTACATAAATTAAAACCCCCCACCATGCCCCCGGGACTTGGGCCACCCGGGGGCCAATTAACATCGAGCGCGGGAGACCGTGCTTCGATTTTTTCCCGGCAGGATCCGCGCTCCCTGAGCGCATCCTGCCCGATTTAAAAAAAAAAAAAAAAAATACATTTGCCCAGGGGTCCTTGTGGGACCCCTGAGCAGACCTAGGGGGTCAGGGTGTTTCTACCCTGCCCCCTTTGTGCGTTTTGTGCACTTGTTTCTGTCCCTCGGTTCTACCGAGGACAAAATAGCTGCCAACACTTCCTGATTTGGAGTGTTGACAGCCAATTAGCATGCAGCTCGTGATCGGGAGGGTGCGCGAATCCGACGCGGCCATAGATATATATGTACTTTTACTTTTGATTTTCTCAGCAACTACTGAACGGATTTACACCATTTAACAAAAGGGTTCTTTCTGAACCAAGAACTACCTCTTTGCCAAATTTGGTGTAATTCCGTTCAGCAGTTCAGGCTGTAGCCGTGTCTAAAGTTTCCTATGGAAAAATGAATGGGGAAAACGCGTTTTGGGACCCCCTTTTTCTCGGCCCCCGCTTGACGAATCACCCGAGACTTTCAGGGTAGGAGCGGACCGGAGCGCCCCACAAAGTTTGAAAATTTTGCGAAGATACGTCAACCGGCAAGAGAGTTATTTCAAATAGAATGTCGCGGATTTCCTATGGAAAATAGGTTCTAACTATAACTATCTATACTGGCGACCGCCAGTAGATATATATATATATATATATATATATATATATATATATTCACTGAAAAAACCATAGGTTTTAGGGACAGTTATAGTTAGTTGGACATTGCACTCGTACAAAACCCGTGAAATTCCCCTGTTATAGTTAGTTCAGCTAACTATAACTCGCGCCCCGCAATGCACTGCTGATGACGTCACATATTACATCACTCATGACATGGTCAGTGACATCACTGATGACATCTCAAATGACATCACTGATGACATCACTGATGACATCATCCAGTGACTGTGTGTTTCTGTAAAGTTTAAATATGTTTAATATATATAGGGAAAGGCGTATTGAAGAATGAGTGGGTGTATAAGTGTCTGAATGGATGATTTAGTACGTGAGTGACTGACTCTACAAGTGAGTGATTAAACGTATCTTACTGAATGTATGGGTTAGTGACTAAACTGTGTGAATGTCTGTATCCGTCTGTTTGTTGGTGTGTAAGTGGATGCATGGATTTGCGAATAGCTACATGAGTGTCTATATGGGTTATTGATTGGTTCTCTGAGTATCTGTATGGCTGCCTGAGTGTTTGTGTGGGTGGGGTGTGTGTGACTCTATACATAGATGTGTGAGTGGGTGATTCACTGGGTGCATGATTTCAAGAGTGCATCTGTGATGGACTGCTTGGGTGGGTGAGTGTGTGTATGGGTGTGTTAGTGAGTGAATGTATATCTCAGTGGTACATGTGCGAGTAACTACATATGTAAAAGGCAGTATATATGTGTGTTAGAGTATTTAAATGGCTATAAGTGAGAGTGTGTTATTGTGAGAGTGGCTGTATGGATGCGTGTGTGCTTGTATCAGTTATTGTATAAGAGCGTAAGAATGTGCTAGTATTTGTATGAGTAAGTGAGCTGGTGTGTGTATAACTGTATAAGTGAGTAAATGGGTGTGTGATTAATTTTTGCATGACTGACTAGGTGTGTGAGTACCTCTATGGATGAGTGGCGGTGTGTGAGTGTTTATATAGGTGTATGAGTGCATATGATAGTCCTGTACTGAGTGACTGTAAGTATGAGTGACTGTACAGGTGAGTGAGTGGATGTGTGTGTAGACCTAAGAATCAGTGAGTGGGTATGTAGTTTTTGGTGTTGGAGTGTCTATGGTTTTGAGAATGGCAGTCTGTAATTTAGAGTGGGTGTATCAAAAGTTATATTAGGGTGTGAGAAGATGCATGGAATTATCACATGGATGATGTCATCAGTGATGTCATTTGAGATGTCATCAGTGATGTCATCAGTGATGTCACTGACCATGTCATGAGTGATGTAATATGTGACGTCATCAGCAGTGCATTGCGGGGCGCGAGTTATAGTTAGCTGAACTAACTATAACAGGGGAATTTCACGGGTTTTGTACGAGTGCAATGTCCAACTAACTATAACTGTCCCTAAAACCTATGGTTTTTTCAGTGAATTTCAAAGGTTTTTAAATGCTAATTTCTAACTATAACGTGCCTGAAACCTATGGTTTTTTCAGTGAATTTCAAAGGTTTTTTAAATGCTAATTTCTAACTATAACGTGCCTGAACCCTATGGTTTTTTCAGTGAATTTCAAAGGTTTTTAAATGCTAGTTTCTAACTATGCCTACAGAGGTAGGACATGTGAAGAAAGAAGAAAAAACGCACAGAAAGAAGCAAAAGATGTGCAGAAAGAACCAACAGAGGAGCAGAAAGAGGCCTTGTTGCAAAATCATCCTGTGCCCACAACTTTTTCAGACGGGTACTGGTGGTAACTGACTCTGACTAACCATAGCCAGTGCGCGTTTGCACAGTGGTGAAGGGAGGGGGCCTGAGGTGACATGTGTGCAAACACGCCCCGTGGCGCGTTTTAAGTTGCGGGATTAAGTCCCCTTGAATCCTGAGGGTCCCTGGGGCCCAACTAGCCCCCAGGTACCTACAGTTAGGACCACAGAGCTGAGTTGCAGAGAGGCGTTCCGAGGCCACGCACTTTTTTCACCTCTCTGCAACGCAACTCTGTTGTGCTTACTGAAAGTACCTGGTGGGCTAGTTGGCCCCCAGGATTCAAAGGGATTAACTCCCCAACTTAAAACGCACCACAGGGCGTGTTTGCGCACATGTCACCTGAGGCCCCGCCCCCTCCCTTCACCACTGTGCAAACGCGCCGTGGCGCGTTTTAAGTTGGGGGATTAGGTCACCTTGAATCCTGAGAGTCCCTGGGGCCCAACTAGCCCACCAGGTACTTCCAGTAAGCACCACAGGCCTGCGTTGCAACGCCTGTAACAAATTGTGCAGTTGTGTTTAGGTAGTGAAGAGGGTCGTGCAGGGGGTAGTGTTTTAGGGTTTAGGGTAGTGCAGTGGTGTTTGTGTAGTGTAGGGGGTCATGCTGGGGGTAGATTTAGGGTTTAGGGTAGTGCAGTGGTGTTTGGGTAGTGTAGGGAGTCGTGCTGGGGGAGTGTTTTAGGGTTTAGGGTAGTACAGTGGTGTTTAGGTAGTGTAGGGGGTCGTGCTGGGGTTAGTGTTTTAGGGTTTTAGGGTTTAGGGTAGTGCAGTGGTGTTTGGGTAGTGTAGGGGATACTGCTGGGGGTAGTGTTTTAGGGTTTAGGGTAGTGCAATGGTGTTTGGGTAGTGTAGGGGGTACTGATGGGGGTAGTGTTTTAGGGTTTAGGGTAGTGCAGTGGTGTTTGGGTAGCGTAGGGGGTACTGCTGGGGGTAGTGTTTTATGGTTTAGGGTAGTGCAGTGGTGTTTGGGTGGTTTAGGGTAGTGCAGTGGTGTTTGGGTAGTGTAGGGGTTCGTGCTGGGGTAGTTTTTTAGGGTTTAGGGTAGTGCAGTGGTGTTTGTGTAGTGTAGGAGGTCGTGTTTTAGGGTTTAGGGTAGTGCAGTGGTCTTTGGGTAGTGTAGGGAGTCGTGCGGGGGGTAGTGTTTTAGGGATTAGGGTAGTGCATTGGTATTTGGGTAGTGTAGGGGGTCATGCGGGGGTAGTGTTTTAGGGTTTAGGGCAGTGCAGTGGTGTTTAGGTAGTGTAGGGGGTCGTGCTGGGGGAGTGTTTTAGGGTTTAGGGCAGTGCAGTGGTGTTCGGGTAGTGTAGGGGGTCGTGCTGGGGGAGTGTTTTAGGGTTTAGGGCAGTGCAGTGGTGTTCGGGTAGTGTAGGGGGTCGTGCTGGGGGAGTATTTTAGGGTTTAGGGTAGTGCAGTGGTGTTCGGGTAGTGTAGGGGGTCATGCTGGGGGTAGTGTTCTAGGGTTTAGGGCAGTGCAGTGGTGTTCGGGCAGTGTAGGGGGTCGTGCTGGGGGTGGTGTTTTAGGGTTTAGGGCAGTGCAGTGGTGTTCGGGCAGTGTAGGGGGTCGTGCTGGGGGTGGTGTTTCAGGGTTTAGGGCAGTGCAGTGGTGTTCGGGCAGTGTAGGGGGTCGTGAAGGGGGTGGTGTTTCAGGGTTTAGGGCAGTGCAGTGGTGTTCGGGCAGTGTAGGGGTTCGTGAAGGGGGTGGTGTTTCAGGGTTTAGGGCAGTGCAGTGGTGTTCGGGTAGTGTAGGGGGTCGTGCTGGTGGTAGTGTTTTAGGATTTAGGTTAGTGCAGTGGTGTTCGGGCAGTGTAGGGGGTCATGCTGGGGGTGGTGTTTCAGGGTTTGGGGCAGTGCAGTGGTGTTCGAGCAGTAAAGGGGTCATGCTGGGGGTGGTGTTTCAGGGTTTAGGGCAGTGCAGTGGTGTTCGGGCAGTGTAGGGGGCGGTGCAGGGGGTGGTGTTTCAGGGTTTAGGGCAGTGCAGTGGTGTTCGGGCAGTGTAGGGGGTGGTGCAGGGGGTGGTGTTTCAGGGTTTAGGGCAGTGCAGTGGTGTTCGGGCAGTGTAGGGGGTCATGCAGGGGGTGGTGTTTCAGGGTTTAGGGCAGTGCAGTGGTGTTTGGGCAGTGTAGGGAGCGGTGCAGGGGTGGTGTTTCAGGGTTTAGGGCAGTACAGTGGTGTTCGGGCATTGTAGGGGTGGTGCTGGGGCTGGTGTTTCAGGGTTTAGGGCAGTGCAGTGGTGTTCGGGCAGTGTAGGGGGTCGTGCTGGGGCTGGTGTTTCAGGGTTTAGGGCAGTGCAGTGGTGTTTGGGCAGTGTAGGGGGTCGTGCTGGGGCTGGTGTTTCAGGGTTTAGGGCAGTGCAGTGGTGTTCGGGCAGTGTAGGGTGTTGTGCTGGGGCTGGTGTTTCAGGGTTCAGGGCAGTGCAGTGGTGTTCAGGCAGTGTAGGGGGTCGTGCTGAGGCTGGTGTTTCATGGTTTAGGGCAGTGCAGTGGTGTTCGGGCAGTGTAGGGGGTCGTGCTGGGGCTGGTGTTTCAGGGTTTAGGGCAGTGCAGTGGTGCTCGGGCAGTGTAGGGGGTCGTGCTGGGGGTGATGTTTCAGGGTTTAGGGTAGTGCAGTGGTGTTCGGGCAGTGTAGGGGGTCGTGCAGGGGCTGGTGTTTCAAGGTTTAGGGCAGTGCAGTGGTGTTCGGGCAGTGTAGGGGGTTGTGCTGGGGCTGGTGTTTCAGGGTTTGGGGTAGAGCAGTGGTGTTCGGGCAGTGTAGGGGGTCATGCTGGGGGTAGTGTTTCAGGGTTTAGGGCAGTGCAGTGGTGTTCGGGCAGTGTAGGGGGTCGTGCTGGGGGTGGTGTTTCAGGGTTTAGGTCAGTGGTGTTCGGGCAGTGCAGGGCGTCTTGCTGGGGGTGATGTTTCAGGGTTTAGGGCAGTGCAGTGGTGTTCGGGCAGTGTAGGGGGTCTTGCTGGGGGTAGTGTTTCAGGGTTTAGGGCAGTGCAGTGGTGTTCGGGCAGTGTAGGGGGTCATGCTGGGGGTGGTGTTTCAGGGTTTAGGGCAGTGCAGTGGTGTTCGGGCAGTGTAGGGGGTCGTGAAGGGGTGGTGTTTCAGGGTTTAGGGCAGTGCAGTGGTGTTCGGGCAGTGTAGGGGGTCGTGCTAGGGGTGGTGTTTCAGGGTTTAGGGCAGTGCAGTGGTGTTCGGGCAGTGTAGGGGTCATGCAGGGGCTGGTGTTTCAGGGTTTAGGGCAGTGCAGTGGTGTTCGGGCAGTGTAGGGGGTCGTGCTGGGGGTAGTGTTTTAGGGTTTAGGGTAGTGCAGTGGTGCTTGTGTAGTGTAGGGGTCGTGCTGGGGGTAGTGTTTTAGGGTTTAGGGTAGTGCAGTGGTGTTTGTGTAGTGTAGGGGGTCATGTTTTAGGGTAGTGCAGTAGTGTTTGGGTAGTGTAGGGGGTCGTGCTGGGGGTAGTGTTTTAGGATTTAGGTTAGTGCAGTGGTGTTTGGGTAGTGTAGGGGGTCGTGCTGGGAGTAGTGTTTTAGGGTTTAGGGTAGTGCAGTGGTGTTTGTGTAGTGTAGGGGGTCGTGCTGGGGGTAGTGTTTTAGGGTTTTGGGTAGTGCAGTGGTGCTTGTGTAGTGTAGGGGGTCGTGCTGGGGGTAGTGTTTTAGGGTTTAGGGTAGTGCAGTGGTGTTCGGGCAGTGTAGGGGGTCATGCTGGGGGTGGTGTTTCAGGGTTTAGTTCAGTGCAGTGGTGTTCGGGCAGTGTAGGGGGTCGTGAAGGGGGTGGTGTTTCAGGGTTTAGGGCAGTGCAGTGGTGTTCGGGCAGTGTAGGGGGTGGTGCTAGGGGTGGTGTTTCAGGGTTTAGGGCAGTGCAGTGGTGTTCGGGCAGTGTAGGGGTCATGCAGGGGCTGGTGTTTCAGGGTTTAGGGCAGTGCAGTGGTGTTCGGGCAGTGTAGGGGGTCGTGCTGGGGGTAGTGTTTTAGGGTTTAGGGTAGTGCAGTGGTGCTTGTGTAGTGTAGGGGGTCGTGCTGGGGGTAGTGTTTTAGGGTTTAGGGTAGTGCAGTGGTGTTTGTGTAGTGTAGGGGTCATGTTTTAGGGTAGTGCAGTAGTGTTTGGGTAGTGTAGGGGTCGTGCTGGGGGTAGTGTTTTAGGATTTAGGTTAGTGCAGTGGTGTTTGGGTAGTGTAGGGGGTCGTGCTGGGAGTAGTGTTTTAGGGTTTAGGGTAGTGCAGTGGTGTTTGTGTAGTGTAGGGGGTCGTGCTGGGGGTAGTGTTTTAGGGTTTAGGGTAGTGCAGTGGTGCTTGTGTAGTGTAGGGGGTCGTGCTGGGGTAGTGTTTTAGGGTTTAGGGTAGTGCAGTGGTGTTTGTGTAGTGTAGGGGGTCATGTTTTAGGGTAGTGCAGTGGTGTTTGGGTAGTGTAGGGGGTCGTGCTGGTGGTAGTGTTTTAGGATTTAGGTTAGTGCAGTGGTGTTTGGATAGTGTAGGGGGTCGTGCTGGGGTAGTGTTTGAGGGTTTAGGATAGTGCAGTGGTGCTTGTGTAGTGTAGGGGGTTGTGCTGGGGGTAGTGTTTTAGGGTTTAAGGTAGTGCAGTGGTGTTTTTGTAGTGTAGGGGGTCATGTTTTAAGATGCAATGCTCCAATACCTGACCAGTCTGCACTACATAAAACTGCAAAAAAACTAAAAATAAAAAGTGTTTTGCACACTTTTGTCATTGGGCTATATGTGGGCTACATCTGGGTAATATTTGTGCTACATTTGGGCTCTTTTTCACTGGTGGCCATCTTGGAAGACTTCTTTGTTATGAAGTTTCCTAATTTCCTCATTTACTGCAGTCTCCTCAGTAGGAAATGCTTTCAGTTTTTTACTTTGATTCCATCAAGAAGGCATTCAGATGTGTCTCACATCTGCCATAAATTCAGAATGTTAGCACTCTAGTTGCTCATTAGATCACTGGAGTAAAGCTACTGCTCACCAGGGAGTTAACTGGTAGTCTGCTGCTGGTATTGAAAGTGATTGTTTCAGTCTGCATGTCAGAATTTTCTAATGAAATAGAAGAGGATTTGAGATCTCACTTAAAACATGCCCTAATTTTTCTTTCTGCAGCACTAACCATCATTTCTATTTCAAAAAGAACCCTCATTTTGTTCCTTTTTAAATTAAATCTTTTAAGTGTTACCGGTTTATTCCAATCAAGATGGCTTCAGGTGTGCCATACTTTTGTCATAAGTAAGACTGTTAGCGCTCTAGTTGTTCTTTAGAACACTCTGGGAAGCTGCAGTAGAACACAAAGGCATCAACTGGCAGGCTGCTCCTGTTGAAATATAACAGGAAGATATTTGAGATCACACTTGAAATATGTCCTAATTTTTCTTTCTACAGCACTAACCATAATTTCTATGACAAAATGAACCCCATCATTTTGTTCCTTTTTAAATTAAATGTTTTAAGTGTTACCAGTTTATTCCAATCAAGATGGCTTCAGGTGTGCCATACGTTTGTCATAAGTAAGGCTGTTAGCACTCTAGTTGTTCTTTAGAACACTCTGGGAAGCTGCAGTAGAACACAAAGGCATCAACTGGCAGGCTGCTCCTGTTGAAATATAACAGGAAGATATTTGAGATCACACTTGAAACATGTCCTAATTTTTCTTTCTACAGCACTAACCATAATTTCTATGACAAAATGAACCCCATCATTTTGTTCCTTTTTAAATTAAATTGTTTGTGTTACCAGTTTATTCCAATCAAGATGGCTTCAGGTGTGCCATACTTTTGTCATAAGTAAGGCTGTTAGCACTCTAGTTGTTCTTTAGAACACTCTGGGAAGCTGCAGTAGAACACAAAGGAATCAACTGACAGTCTCTGCCCTTGTTGGATGTACATGTTTTACTGAGAATGTCAGACTTCATTCTCACATGAGTGAGAAAGATAATGTGAATTTACAGAAAATATGCTCTCATTTTAGCTTCTGGAGCACCTTCCAAACCTCCATGGGACAAGCATGAGAAAATAGTGTTCTCTCAAACATGATTCATGATATCCCAGCAGAAGGTTTTTCACATGGTAAAATCACCTTAGAATACACCACAATTCCTAAAATTAGTATGGTACCATCAACAAATAAATTCTAATGTAACTAAAGCCTGTTATCACCCTTTATAGTTCTCCTTTTGGTGACCCTCAAAATCTTCTATTCACTACAATGCATTTCAATGAGGTACTATCATTTATATTGGTCCCAAGATGGCTGCCAGCAATTCCAGGATGAAGTGCTGACAGCCAATCAGATCTCACAATGACATGTGTGGTTAGGCTCCGCCCAGATATATATGTGACTTTACTTTTGATTTTCTCAGGAACTACTGAACGGATTTACACCATTTAAGCAAAAGGCACGACACTGAACCAAGGGCTACCTTTTTGCCAAATTTGGTGTAACTCCGTTCAGCAGTTCGGGCTGTAGCTGCGACTAAAGGTTCCTATGGAAAAATGAATGGGGAAAACGCGTTTTGGGACCCCCTTTTTCTCGGCCCCCGCTTGACGTATCACCCCGAGACTTTCAGGATAGGAGCGGACCGGAGCGCCCCAACAAGTTGGAAACTTTCGCGAAGATTCGTCAACCGGCGCCAACGTTATTTCAAATAGAATGTCGCGGATTTCCTATGGATAATAGGTTTTAACTATAACTATCTACTGGCGACCGCCAGTAGATAATATATATATATATATATATATATAGATAGATAGATAGATAGATAGATAGATAGATAGATAGATAGATATAGATATATATAATGATGCATCCTACCCGGTTGCCAGACATTTTAAAGACTCCCTCCACAATAGTCTGGACCATCTACAGTACTTTGTGGTAGATACTGTCTTACCCCTTAGAAGGGGTGGCAATCTGGAAGCCTTACTCCGTAAACTGGAAACCACGTATATCCTGGAGTTGGATACCAAGACGCCACAGGGCCTCAACTCCAGTGAGGACTTCTTCACCTGCCTGTAGCTATCCTACCTTATTTGCACTATCTCCTATATTGTATATTTCGCTTGTCTGCCCCTGAAACCTTGTTTTTAAATTTTATTCAGCACTTTTTTTT